>OU964967.1:8154863-8167363 GCA_918808275.2 Dolichovespula sylvestris
AAATTTTCCCGGTTGGAAACGTCAGGGTTTCGATTATTTTCCCGCGAAGAGTGGCACTGTCGGGGCTGTCGGGTAGAAGCGCATTTTGAATAATAGAGACTGCGGTCTATTTATGCCTTGAAATCAATACCCTCGGTGCCTATATCGTCGTCTCCCTCTATGTCTCTCCTCCTCCTCCTCACGCTACGTGCGTCCTGCGTGTCAGTATGTCTTTGTATGTATCTGTGTGTGTGTGTGTGTGTGTGTGTCTCTCTCTTTCTCATGCATATCTCACCGTATATGCATTTGTCCCTCCCGTGTATGCGATGCGCCTAACGCACCCGCGCGCACTCGACAGAGGAAAATTCTTTTTTTTTTTTTTTTTTTTTTTTTTTATTTCGTCTTCCTCCTCTTCCTCTTCCTTCTCTTCCTCTTCATTCTCTTCCTCTTCCCCTTTCTATTCCTCTTCCGTATCTCCTCCGAGTTCTTATTATTCCGATTATTATTATTATATTATTATTATTATTCCATATTATATTATTCCTCGTGTCTTATTAGCTTTTACACAATAATCGTTGAAAATTGTTCGAGAGATTGCTAGGATGGAGAGAGGATTAATTATATTGTAATTTTTTTTTTCTATCCCACCTCCCCCCGATTCCAATATTGTTACGTACGCATTATAGGGTGTTCCACCCTTAAGTTTCTTTCGCGCGACGCTTGTTAATGACTGTGTAAAAAAGAAAATAGAAATAAAAAGAAGAAACGAAACGAAACTTACGGGACAACCTGATTACGTATTATTTGGTGTCGTACGGAAATATTCCTGCCGATAATATTTTAATAATAATAATAATAATAATAATAATAATAATAATAATAATAATAATAATAATAACGATTTAACGAACGTATATTGACATTTTATAATCTTCTGCGTTTCAAAATCGACAAGAACTTTCCGAACGAGCGAATATACTCATATAAATATATTTTCATAAATATAAATATAAATATAAATATACTTATATAAACAAAATGAATATTAATTTTATTTATGCCGATTGAAGATATTAATTTTGTTTATATTTTAATGATAATGACGACGACGATTTTATTTTGGATAAAAAAAAAAGAGAGAGAGAGAGAGAGAGAGAGAGAGAGAGAGAGAGAGAGAGAGAGAGAGAGAGAGAGAGAGAGAGAGAGAGAGGAAACTATTTGAATTGTTATTCGTCCATTTATAAATGGAATCAATGGTGGAAAAAGATATATAGAATGCGGTGCATGACACGGTCTCTACAAGCACTCGCGCTTTCGCGAGACGAAAGAGAAAGAGAGGAGGGACCGGTTTTCCATATCGGCTATAACGGATGTACCACAAGGCACGTCTGTGCCAGCAGGTACTTACACATACATACATACATACATACATACATACATACATACATACATACATACATAGAAGGAGAAGAACTCGAGTACGATCGTAAAGAACATCGTCTCCGGTCTATCCTCCTAACTTCCTTTCGTAACGTACTTTATTAAATATTATAGTCGTATTACTTTTTCTTTTACGAAAAGACAATAGAGAAAAAAAGAAGAGGAAGAAGAAGGAGGAGAAGAACAAAAAAAAAAGATCCGACGTTACGCAAATTCTTCCAGAACTTTATTTTTTGTTTGTTTCTTTTTTTCGATGTAATATTTAATATTTGCGTTAATATCGTTAATAAAAAAAAAAAAAGAAAAGAAAAGAAAACCGATGAAAGAGATTGGAAGTGGAATGAACCCCTGGAAAAATTATTGACAATATCGTACGTTAACCTTATTGTCGCGTCTGTATTTTATTTTTTAATTTCATAAAAAAAAAAAACCATATATATATATAATTAACATTAGAAAATCATAATTTATTTTTTATTACCGACAGGTAGGATAATTAATTTTGTAAAAAAAAAAAAGAAGAAAGAAAGATCTATTATTTTCGTAAAATCGTAATCTCCACGTAAACTTATCTAAAAAAAAAAAAAAAAAAAAAAAAAATAAAAAATAAATAAATAAATAAATAAATAGAATAATTGATTCTGAATAATTTTACGCGTTAATCATTTTAACATTTAATAAAAATGATCATTGATATATATGTATACACACATGTATATATTTGTGTGTGTGTGTGTGTTGACTTTTATATACGTTGGATATTAAAAATATCTATTTCGCAAATTCTCTCCTATTATAATATACATCGTGGATGAGAAATAGAGGAAACTATCGATTTTTAATGATCCTATTGAGAGAATGTTTATTGAACACAGTGGTTTTCTTGGTTCAATGGGCGTGCACATATCGATACATCGTGGATATTTACTTTCTCTATTAAACAAAAGCGATACAAAAGCTTAAGCGAGAAGGAGCATAGGCAAAAGAGAAGATTAACCTTTTGGTTAATGGTGCACGAAAGCACGTGGAAACCTCAGCATTGATCTGCTTTTAATAACTTTCATTATTAGCGTACGTAGAGCACGAACAAAGTATAGTGCCAGAGCAATTAGCTTTTATGTACATACACATTTATGTACATGCATATACATACATACATACATACATACATACATACATACATACATACATACATACATACATACATACATACGTACATACATATATATAGACATATATATTCCGTTCGTATTTTAACTTTAATTCAAACATTATTCGATCATATTGAAATATAATAAATTAATGATTATAAATGGATCAGTTTTCTTGTAAGAACGTCGTTTAACTTTTAAATACTAATTTTCATCGTACACACACACACACACACACACACACACACACGCGCATGCACGCACGCGCATGTTCATTTTATAATATGTAATGATGATGATGATAATAATAATAATAGTAATAATAATAATAATTAAAAGTATTAATTAAATTCTTACTCGGTCGAATTTATGTAATTTTTAGAATGAAACGAACGAAAGAAAAAAAAAAAAAAAGAGAGAAAGAGAAGATACTTAATTAATAACACGCTCGAAATATAATCTCTTTAGAAACGATAGAATTTTTCATAGATACCTTTTCAAGGATTCCCATCGGCGATATTAATTTTTCAATTCTTCCTCTACCCTCTCTCGTATCTCTCATTGTTTCTGTATCCCTCGGTTCCATCGATATTTTTATCGTAATTCGATGTTCGATATCTAATTATCGAGTAAGAATTTCCTAAGAGTTATTGATCAGTGGTGAAGAAGAAAAAATAAAAAAAAAAAAAATAAAAAAAATAAAAAATAAAAAGATGAAACTTTCACATCACCGAACGTAATCAACGATGAATTAAATTTTGACGAGAGCATTTTCATTAATTTGAAATTATAACGTGTATGTATGTATGTATGTATGTATATACATAGGTAGGTAGGTAGGTAGGTTGCATTAAAATCGTTTATTGATTTCAATGGTTAAGTAATATAATTAATAAAGCAAGAGAGAGAGAGAGAGAGAGAGAGAGAGAGAGAGAACGATTGTGTATGAATGAAAATTTGTTAAATCATTCGTTAGAAGAGAGAAGGAAAAGAAAGAGAAGGAAAAGAAAAAAAAAGAAAATGAAATTTTTATTCTCGATAAAGGAGAATCGAGTTTTCATTAATCATAAAATTAATGCGAGATAGCAACGTTTGTATAATACGTAGATTTATTTTAAATAGTTTATACATTTCCAAAGGTTAGATAATTGCTACGCGTGGAGGTAATATATACACATATACATACATATACATACATATATATATATATATTACTTTGTTATAACATGTATTATATATACATACGTACCCCCCTCCCCCCCACACAAATGCATATAATTGACTCGACATTCGATGAAAATCTTTCTCGTTAATTTTGAACGAGATACATAGGTTACTTCCTAACTATTTACCTAGGTATAACAATATATATTCTAAATAGTTTTAGCCTTGGCATCGAATTCACGTGGCTCACACTAATTTCTGTTCTGTTCTATTCTATTCTATTCTCTCTCTCTCTCTCTCTCTCTCTCTCTCTTTTCTATCTGATCAGGTCGATTCGATTCGATTCGATTCTATTCGATACGATTCGATTCGAAACGAGAACGAGAACGAGAACGAGAACGATCGACGCGCGTTTGCTCTCTTGCATAATGAACGGGCTCTAATTATCGGTACCGATATTTGCTATGCGTTGTCGCGAGCCGCATCACGTCGACACAACGATCATTGTCGTAGAACGTGCGTTGTGTGGACACACGAGGTCGATCGAGAAAATGCGGGCCAAGGCGAGATGCGGACGGACGCGAGGATCAATTTTACACAGGCGAAAGTATTATGTACGTGTACGTACGTACTTACGTACTTACGTACGTACGTATGTACGTAGCAATGCGTCTCTAATTTGGGTATATATATATATATATATACGATTTTGATCTATACGAGTCGTACGACAATCAGGTGTACCTAATTCGTAAGTCGTACCTAATTCGTCCTTTAATCTTTATTTTTATCCCGTCGTAATTTCTTTTCTTTTATCTTGTCTTATTTTATTTTTATTTTATTTTATTTTTTTTTTTTCCTCTGACCGGCCAGCAACAATCGAATGGCCCACGAAAGGTGGGGGAGGGTAAGGACTCTCTGAAGGTGAGAAGGGAGGACGCAAAAGTTACTCTTGTTTTTTTTTTTTTTTTTAATCCAGGAATTTTTTTTGTTCGGAAATATTTTTTTTTTTTTGTTAAATCGCAGAACTATAGAACGAACAGTTCTTTTTTACGGACCGTAAAATTACCAAGCCTGAGGATTCGTTCCTTTCTTTTTTTTTTTTATGCCAGAAAATTTATATATATATATATATATTTTTATTTTTTTTTATTTTAGATCGTAAAACTACAAGCTTAGTATTCGACTATTCGTTTTTCGCCGTTTTCACTAACATTTCTAGGAGTACCTTTTCTTTTCCTTTTCATTGTTTTTTTTTTTCACTATTTTTCTTTAATTACAAAACTTACAAGCCCAGTAAAACTGTTTTGTTTTTACGGTGAGAAAACGGGATTAATTTGCTTTCTTTCTTTCTTTCTTTTTTTTTTTTTTTTTTTTTTTAAAGAAAAGTCACGAGAAAGATCGTCCAATTGTTTCAAAATCCAATCAATCGTTAATCGAATAAGAAACTTTCAATACTTTATTTGTTCATCCTTCGATACTGTCACGCAATTCATAGACTTATTTATCGATCAAGCTTTTATATATTTATATCACAATATCAGGATTTCGTTTTTACATATGATATTAATCATTCGCGCGTCTTATTTTCGTCGACTTTAAGCGAAATAAAAATGGCACACCGAATAAAACACACGGTTCAATTTAATTTTTCGATATATCACTGCGCAAACCTCCCGAGCAAACGAGGATCTTTTTAAGTTGGTAATTGATATACCCGATCTCATCGAGTTAATGGAAACTTCTCTCTCTCTCTCTCTCTCTCTCTCTCTCTCTCTCTCTCTCTCTCTCTCTATTATTTATCTTCTCTCATTTCCTTTCGAAACATTGTGGATACGTTGAAAAGGACGAAATATTATTACGACGAAATTGCAATTAATATACGAACGTCGACGATTTTTCAACGTAATAACTGCAATGAACGTTTTATATCTTCTGAGATCTTCTCTCCCCCCCCCCCCTCTCTCTCTCTCTCTCTCGCTTTCTCATGTTTTATCCTACTGAATTTTTATATCAAACGATGGAAGATTTGTGTCGCTTGAATTCTACGTAATTTCGCATCGATCGTTTTATCGAGTGAAAAAATAAAAATGGCAAATGTCCGTGATCGTCGTGATCACGGGAAAAATATTTTGTTAAAAAAAAAATAAAAAAAAGAAATAAATAAATAAATAAAAATAAAAATTTACTAGATAGATATCAAAAGACGGTAACATAATAAGGGTTACACGCGATTCATTTGGCGGTACGGATAGTTGAAAAATAAAAACGTCGCGACGACCTGTCATCGTCGGTTCGTAAAATTTCGACGAACAGGAAATGTTGTTTTATTGACGAAAAAAAAAAAAAAAGAAAAAGAAAGAAAATCGTATTAAAAGACTTAATTGATAGAATTTATTCGAAACGTTTTGATTTCACGCTATTTGCGATCGTTCGGGGGGGGGGGGGGGGAATAATTTTTGCGACGACGAAAGAAGAAAACATAGAAAAGACAAATAAAGATAAATAAACAAATAAAAAAGAAAAATAAATACTCGTCGAAGATATATATATATATATATATATATATATATATATATATATATAAAGTTACGACGTTAACCGAATATACGTATATTAAAAAGCGTTTAAAACATTTTCTTGCGATACGTTCGGCGAGGATCGAGAAAGTAACAAAAAAAAAAAAAAAAAAAAAAAAAACAAAAAAAAAGAGAAAAAAAAAACGTCTCGTTATATACGCACGCACGTACGCGCGCACACATACGCGTTTAAGTCGTCAAGTTTTAGTTTTACTCTCTCTATCTCTCCCTCTCTTTCAATCTAGACATCTCTCTTTGTCTCGAACGTACTCGCCGAAGGAGATAGTTTAGATAAAAAGTCGAGGAGAGAAAAATTGATCAACGGCAACGTGAAGTTGTTGTGTCGTTCTCGTCGAAGAGAGGGGGGAAAAAAAAAAAGGTCGACGAAGTCTGGCACGCGTTCCGCGTAATGAGAGAAACTGGTAACCCGATAGCCATGCTCCTGTGCTCGAAGTGGCAAGGTCCTCTTAAGGGTAACCAGGTCACTCTCGATCTCTCTCTCCCTCTCCTCTCCCTCTCCTCTCCCTTCTCCTCACTTCTCTCCCTTTCTTCCCATACACGCACACACGCACACACGCACACGCACACGCACGCACACTTTTTCTCTCTTTCTATCCTTTCGTAACTCGCTTCAATGCAACGCCGAGAGAACGCGGATTCACAACTTCTCCTTATCCCCATGTAATTCGCCTTTAAGCCTGATATTTCAACCCTCCCCCATTCAATTTTCCATTCGACGTATTAATTCCGTTTGAAAATGTACACCTTCAAATCGTTCTTTACACCGACGATAATCTCCTCCACCCCCCGCCGACCCTATCACCCCTTTCCTTCTGGTCAGATTGTATTTTTGTTTTTTTTTTTTTTTTTTTTTTTGCACTGCACGAGATCGCTTAGAAATACATAAATTTGATTGTAATAGAACGACGGTTTAAGAAAAAAATAACACGTCTTGCTTGCTTGACGATCAGAATAATAATGATAATAATAATAATAATAAGAAGAAGAAGAAAAAGAAATGTTTTAGATGACAAAGGTATAAACCAGGCGCGTTTTTTTGGTTTTTTGTTTTTTGGAGAAAATAATAGGTCAGCGTTTAATCCAATCGCTAGGCAATTCCTTTCATTAGTTTTTTCTTTTTTTTTTTTTTTTTAAGATATTAAATATTGACCGGTTATAAATCAAAAGTTTACAATAAATTAATCACGAATTATATGGTCTCATTTTTTTTTTTTTGATACACCACTTTCAAAATAAACGTTCCATATATATATATATATATATATATATATATATTTTTTTTTTGTATAGATTTTATTATCTTTTTTTTTTTTTTAAATTGATAGATCGTTGATATACTACTGGATAAGGTGAAAGTTAGTCGAGCGGAGGAAAATCTTCCTGGTTTTAGAATATCTTTTCCTTTATCTTTTCTTTTTTTTTTTTTTTTTCTATATCACTCAGGAACTTTTGGCCTAACCTCCGACGGAGATTATTTATCCATCGATCAATACAAAACTTCGCTACCATAAATAAGATTCGCACCTTCAAGTAAGATTCTTTCGTAAAACTCGGCTAAGAGAGCGATAGGGGAAAGTGCGACGAAAATACACGGGGTGGTACGAAAGTTCGCACTCTTTTCGTATTTTCGCGATGCGGAAATAAGAGAAAAAAACTGAATCTAAAGAAGAGATCCAGAAATTAATTATTACTATTATTATTATTTTTTTCTTTTTTGCAATTACTCCATAAAAGATGGATCGCGTAAGAACGATCGATAGATCGATCCGATCGTCGATAAAAATCTTTCGATCTTGCCTCGATCCAGATTTCTGTTTTTTTTTTTTTTTTTTTTTTTTTTTTATCGCGAATAAAAAGGAAATAAAAATAAAAAAAAAATTGGAAACAAAAACTCACGCGTGCTAATTATTATTGTCGTCGTCATTTTTAACGACTATTAGTCAGTCCAACGTGATTTTTAGTTCCAACTATTACATATATATATATATTTACTTGGAATTATAATAATCGCTGGGATATCTTTTGGACGGCGGCCGATAGTCTGCTACACGAGAGGAAAAACTAAACTATCTGCCATTCTTGGCACCGGTTAATCTTTAACGTCCGACGGATCAGAGGCTTCCCTTGATTGGATATTACGAAACGAGATATTTTCTGCATGTTCTTAACTCATAATCACTTGAGAGATCGTCTTGGATATAATAATGCAAAAAAAAAAAATATATGTATATATATAGAATATGTATTCGCTTTTTTTTTTTTTTTTTTTTTTTTTTTATAATAATATCTAATAATCGTTTTTCATAAGGGAAAGAGATCCATAAAAAATCATAAATTTTGTTCTCTCTTTTTTATTCTTTCCTTTGCAATATTTTTTTCTAATTTGTATATGTATATATCTATATATATATATTTTTATTTTCGTCATTTCATTTTTTTTTCTTTTTTATTTTTAAATTTTTTTACCTCTTTTTCCAAAATTCTTCGTCCTTCGCAAAATTTTCTCGCTTGTATATTCTCTCAATTATACCCATCGTTTACCTTTTGTATTCTAGTATTCTTTTCTTTTTTTCTTTTCATAACATCTAATATGATATATATATATATATATATATATATATATATATATATATATATATATATATAATACTTCAAACTATATATAGATAATAATATAAATACTGTTCAGAGTAAATTAATGATCTGATTATCTAAAAACGAGCAAGTTCGTATTGACTATTTATCATTCGAGATAGAGATAGATAGATAGAGAGAGAGAGATAGTGATATATAGAATGAGTGAGTGAGCGAGCGAGTGTGAGAAATCTATTTAACTATCTTAAGGACTATTCGTTGTAGAGCAGCAAGTTGTAATTCTGTACAAAGACCTCTCTCTCTCTCTCTCTCTCTCTCTCTCTCTCTCTCTCTCTCTCTCTCTCTCTCGTGGTGACGTAATGCAGAATGATCAGCCGATACGATGGCTCTTTTGGCACCTGCCAGAGTTATAAGCAGAGAATGGAATACACTAATCGTTGGCCAACCCTCAAAATTCTACGAGGGCGAAGACTTTGCATGATGCACTCTCCCTCCCTCCCTCCCTCCCTCCCTCCATCTCACTCTCGCTCTTTCCTCTCGCTCCTTCGCTCTCCTTTTCGTTTCTTCTCGAAAGAACGACAGAGCAAGAGCAAGAGCGAGAGAGAGGGAAGGAGAATCGTTATATTTGTGGTACGGCACGACCTGGACATCGACTTTCGAGCTTCTTCTAAATATAGGCACGGCCAGGGTTGGCGAAGGTGGTGCAAGGCCGAGTCAGGACGGTACATTGGCCAGAAGAAACGCGTTCGAGCTTGGATTAACGACTTTATACATAGCTCACTCTAAAGTGAACTTTATTATTAGTATTTATCGGATATATAGGTACTAAGGATATATATATATATATTTATATATTATATGTGTATATACGTATATGTATATGTATTAAGTATATATATATATATATTTAACTTATACCTAGAGAAAGAACGTCACGTACGGGTTTTTCGTTTCCTTGGAATTTCCAACGTTTATATCATTTTTAACGACGTGATACGATCATCGTACACGCGTGTCCTATCCTAGACTCGAACGTATTTTAAAGAGAATATAACATCGATCGTACGATCGATATCGATCGGATGAAAGAAAGGATAAAAATATATATGTATATATATATATATATAAAGGAGTGTCTCGTCGTATTTTTACGACCGATACTATTCATTTCTTATTTAAATATGTTTATATATATATATATATATATATATATATATACATAAATAACTGATTGAAATGTTTTAAAATCGTAAAGACTTTTTGGATAGAATGAGATACGAGAGAGAAATAGATATAAATTTTGTATTACAAATCTTGAAATGAATACTTGTCGTATATCAAGGATAAAAAGAGAGAGAAAATTCCTTTAGATTAGATTAGATTATTATGGAATTAAAATGTAATATATAAAATCCACGTGCGTGTATATATATATATATATATATATATATGTATGTATGTATGTATGTATATATGTATGTATGTATGTATGTATATATGTATGTATGTATGTGTGTATGTATGTATGTGTGTATATATACGGGGGTATCATTGACAATGACATTGTTATTTAAACAAGGAAACGATATATCTTCTTTGGGGTTGATTAGTAGCGAACGATATATGCGTCATGATCGTGGGAGATTACAAGCGAGAGTATGGCACATAACTAAACATAGGTCCTTGCACTTGGCAGTTCGCACTATTTCGGTCCGATGCCAAGAATCTATTGTGCCCGACGTGTCGGAGTTATGCGTTTGTAAACATTCGTAAATACTATCGCGGACAGTGAGGTACGGCATTTGGTTAACCGATAGGGAAATCTTTCTTATCGTAATTATTATTATTATTATTATTATTATTATTATTATTATTATTATTATTATCGTCGTAGTTATTTATTTATTAATTAATTCGTTAATCAATTAATTAATTTCATTCTTCTTCTTCCTCGTGACAGGCAAGAATGATCGTATAAAATTTTTTAACGAGCCCTTCATCATCTATCTCATTTTACTCTCACATATAATCAATCATCTATGTATGTATATATGTATATATATATATATTTTTTTTTTAATTTTTTATTAATATATATGATATATAATTTTTATTTATCATTTACATATCTATATATATATATATACACATATGTATATACATAAACGTGATTTTTATTATCTATGACAGTAAATAATCGATTAGAGGTATAAAATCCATATCCCTTAAACAATTTACAAAATCGATATTGATTGACGTAGAAAATCTCTATCTCTATCTCTATCTCTATCTCTATCTCTATCTCTATCTCTATCTTTCTTTATTTTTTTCTTTGTCTCCGTATCTCTTTTCGATCGTTTCGATGTTGACAAAGAAGAATATAGGTCGGCAAAGTCGAAGTTGGCGAATTCTGGACAGCAACGGCCTTGTGCCAAAATTGTTGCCGAACGAACCGTATGATCTCTCTCTCTCTCTCTCTCTCTCTCTCTCTCTCTCTCTCTCTCTCTCGCATTCTTCTTTACCCGTATTAGACGTGTCATGAATACAACGATCAATCCGAACGATTTGACTTTTTTTTCGTAGGAACGGCGAAGGGGCGAGGGGGAGGGGAGGGTGGGGGGGGGGGGTACCTCGTTGGACCTCGGTATTACTCGTACCGCGATCGAATCAAATTCGATCTTACGAAATCTCGAACACGAGAATCGATTGCTTAAAATTCTCCGCTAGAGTGCCCGATCGTATTTTCTTTTCTTTCTCTCTCTCTCTCTTTTTTTTTTCCTTCTTCAATTCGTCAGTCTCCCCCCGCGCGTCTTCGATCGATTAATCATTTCAACTCATTTATTTTTCTTCGTCTGTTCTTTTTTTTTTTCTTTTTGCTTTTACTTTTTTTTTTGTTCGTTCCTTTTACGTTTTATCTTTCTTTAATTTTTGTGCTTTTTTTTTGTTTGTTTGTTTGTTTGTTTGTTTGTTTTTTCGATCTCCATCCTCCTCGGCCAGAGGATTCGCTTCTCGTTTTCTTTTGGCGTTATTTTCTTTTTTCTTTTCACTTTCCTTTCTCTCCCTCTCCCTCTCTCTCTCTCTCTCTCTTTTTTTCTTTCTTTCTTTCTTTCTTTCTTTCTTTCTTTCTTTCTTTCTTTCTTTCTTGTTCCCCTAGTTCCTCTTCAACCGCCCGAAATAAATATGCGCTCGTTTTTATTTACGTTTACGCGAAAAGGTTAAAATACAAAATGTTCCGACATTATTTTGAAAGAGCAACGATCGTAAATATTTCGTCTCTCGGTCTGGTTCTTTTGCCATTCGAAAACGAGAGAGAGAGAGAGAGAGAGCGAGAGAGAGAGAGAGAAAATTATTCTTGCCGAAATTCTCTCTGATCCAACATCATGGCGGCCAATCTCTGTTTAGATTTAAAAGACGAAACGCGGAGGCCATTGTTTTCGAAAACTCACGCTGAAGTAGACACCCAAGTGTTTACCACCATCTCTTTACGATTTTTTATTCCTTTTTTTTTTCTTCTTTCTTTCTTTTTTTTTTTTTTTTATATTCTTTCTTTCTTTTCAAAGACAAAATCGTG
>OU964967.1:8169863-8177363 GCA_918808275.2 Dolichovespula sylvestris
ATATAACGTTATTCAATATCGCGATTGGTCGACCTTTTTCTATTTCTTTTTTTTTTTTATTTTGTTTTATTTTATTTTATTATATATATATATTTTTTTTATTCTCATACGATCGAGAGCCTCTCTTCCAAACGAATTAAAAATATCTCATATTCTCGGATCCGATCTACGAGCATTATAATATATTTATCCTATGTATTTATTTATGTATATATGCATGTACGTATCCATCAGATAAATTTGTTTGCACCCCCTTTACCTAATCCACCGTATCTTCTATTTTTTATTATTTTTTTATTTTTTTTTTTTTTTATTTTCCAGGTGGGTTTCCGATAATCGAAAAAAAAAGGGCAACAACCTCTTCTCGTAGTCGTTTTACGATGAACGTTGGTTTTTAACGTAAGTTCAATCAAACGTTTCTCGAAATTTCTCTTTTCTTTGTCGTTTCCATTTTCTCTTCTTTTACTTTTCGATTTTTTCCACAATCGAACGAAAGTCGAGTATTAATCAGTAACGCGTCAAAATCTTTATATTTCCTTTGACTTCATCAAATCTCATATATCTATCTATCATATATCAGCTTGTCAAGGATGAAATTTGTGGTTAACAAAGCCTAACAAACATTTGCCACTTTTTCTTTGTTCTCCTAACAAAATTTCATCCTTGACGACGACCCGATACGTTATCAAGTATAAAAATAATAACAAGAAAAAAACAAAAAAAAAATATATATATATATATATATAAATTATAACATAGAGATAAAACATGATTTCTTTCCTCAAATCACTCTTACATAAGCTCCGCTCTATAATCGCAATCAAAAATGATAATAAAACAATAAATAATGTATGCACTTAGGATATCCGTACTCGTCGTAAGTCGTATATAATAACGTCGTTGGACTTATCACATACACAATTACGATTACTATCACTACTACCACCACCACCACTGCAGCTACACACTACATTACACTACCAATTATTACTATGTGGGACAACACGTGGCGTTCCTTAAAAGAAAAAAAAAAAAAACCTTTTCGGTGGCGCTCCCTTAAGACGCGTTGGCCCTTCCTCTTCGTCGTAGTGTCGTGTTTAGTCGTCATCGTAATGGTCGTTTTTTTTCACAGAAACACCGACGCCCACATATCTTCCTTTCGTGATGCATTTGCTAACGCTGAACGGATCGTTGGCGATCCTGCTGGTAGGTTCAAGGCCGATTACGAGTCGTAGCTATTACTTTCGCCAAGTCTCCTCTCTCTCTCTCTCCCTCTCTCCCTCTCTCTCTCTCTATATATATATATATATACACACGCATATAAGAGGTTGGTATAGTTGCGTTGTTATTCCTTTGTGAGATAGTGGCAAAGTATGTAGCAGTGATAGTAGTGGTATTAGTATTAGTGACTCGAAACGTACCGTTTCTCTCTCTCTCTCTCTCACTCTCTCGATTTTTCTTTTCCCGGAGCACGATGCTTCTCTCTCTCTCTCTCTCTCTCTCTCTCTCTCTCTCTCTCTCTCTGAAGTCTCTTGCTCCTCTCACGGCCGACTACATTCCTTCGGGATCAGAGCCGTGCCGCACCCACTCGAGCCCGGATCCTTCTTTCTTCCATCGGTGCGCAGAGAGGCTTAAGAGAGCAAAGAAAAGAAAGAAAGAGAGAAAGAGAGAGATAGAGAGAGATAAAGAAGCATCTCGGTCGTGTTCCCGAGTAAGAGAAAAAGAGAGAGAGAGAGAGAGAGAGAGAGAGACAAAGTTATCGCGTTAAAAAAATCTCTTTCGCCGCCTCGTGAATCTCTCTTCTCTTTACCTACCGCGTGCACCACGCGGTCTTGTCCCTTTCCTCTCCATCCCTCTCCATCCCTCTCCATCCCTCTCCATCCCTCTCCACAAGGCGGCCCTCTCTATAAACCTTCTCTTTCCGTTTTCATTTTTTTTGTTTCTCTCTCTCTCTCTCTCTCTCTCTCTCTCTCTCTCTCTCTCTCTCTCTCTCTCTCTTTTCCTTTCTTTCCTTCCTTCCTTCCCCTCCCCTCGACCCCTCTCCCCCCTCTACCTTCTTCAACGACGACGAGAAAAGTCGCGGAAACTTTACCCTGGCCACTTTAACAAGGAAGAAAATAAAAGTGATTAAAAGCGAACAATAAATTCGTTGATTATGTTTTTCAATATATATAAAAAGAAAAAAAAAAAAGAGAGAGAGAGAAAAGAAGGACGAAAAAAGTGATTAAAAGCGGACAACAATTCGTTAATTATGTTTTTCAATATATATATATATATATATATATATATATATATATATATATATATATATAAAGAAAAAAAAAGAGAGAGAGAGAGAGAAAAGAAGGACGAAAAAAGTGATTAAAAGCGGACAACAATTCGTTCAAGGTGATTAATTCTAATTAATCATCAAGCAGAGGAACGTGCACGATCTGTATTATTTTCAAATTATTGTAAAATCCGTCGATTAGGTAGGCGTATGAATGTAACTTCGTCGGATGATTTTCAGGGTAAAACAAATGCTTCGTGCGAGTGGGAGGGGTGTGGGAGGGGTGTGGGAGGGGTGTGGGAGAGGGAGAGGGAGAAGCACGAGAAAAGTTTAGTTTACCTTGTCTCTCTCGTCGACTTTCTTTCATTTCCATCTTCCTCCTCCTCTTCTCCTTCTCCTTCTTATTCTTATTCTTCTTTATTTCCCTGAAACTCGCAGAGGGAATGTCGCAGAAAAATTCAACGCGCCGCGCTTATCTCCGGCCTTTTTTCTCTTCTTTTTCTTCCTCTCTTTTTTTTTTTTTTTTTTCTTTTTAAATACAAAACGGTATCGGTGTTTTAGAAGGGATACAAGCAACAACGATAATGACAACAAGCAACCAATAACAATAACGACGACAACAACGATCCGCGCACCGAGACGAACGCGAACGAGGGAGGAGTGGAGGGGAGGGGAGTGGAGGGGTGGGGGTACCACCGACCTTCCACGAACGAACGACGGACACAGTTTCTTTTTCATCTACCTGCGTCACGCTCTCCTTCGCGAAAGGAGAATGAAGAAAAAAGCCTATATCCATCCCACGGGAACGATCTCTCTCTGGAGTCGTTCGATCGTATCTAACTGGAAATTAGCTTTCAACTCGGAACGAACGCTCGTTGGATCTCCTTTTTCTTTTCTCTCCCCCCCCCTCTCTCTTTTCTCGTGTTTTTTTTTCTTTTTTATTTTCTTTTTTATCGATCAAACGCTTCTTCGCTCCCTTCGACATGATTGTAGGTAGTAGTAGTTAGTTATTAAACGAGTGTTGAGAGATCTTATATAAAAAAAAAAAAAAAAAAAAAAAAAAAAAAAGTAACAAATACGTAAAAGAAAAAGTTCGTTCTTTTAGATTGAGAACCACTGAGGAGTACCGTTCAAATGGGTCGGCGGGAGAGGCGGAAGGGAGGTAGGGGTGGGAGGGGGAATTAATTTCGAAATAAAGTGGTACGCAACATGGTGGGGGGGGAAGGGGTTTATAGAAAAGATAAGGATGTAGGAGAAAGGAAAATTGGAAATATTAGAGAGAAGGAGTGAGTGAATGAGAGAGAGAGAGTGTGTATGATGAGATGAAATGAGATAAGATGAGATGAGGGAAGAGTTGAGAACCACTGAAGGAAGACAAATGGACGATTCGATGCGAATGCATAGCGAACAAGTGTGCGTATGCTGATGCGTTTGATGTTCCTCCTGAGTCGCGTTTGTCGCCGTGCCGGCACAATGTGCATTAGTCCAGTGTGATAGTGGAACGACACACATACACACACACACACACACACACACACACACACACAGCAACATTGGAGGGAGGGGGATATACGAGTATGAACCCACTAATACACACACACACACACACAAAGAAGAAGAAGAAGAAACAACGACGTGAACGCGCCAGTGCGATGTTCGACAAAACAAAACCAAAAGAAAAAAAAAAAAATATTTTTTTTTCCCAGGGTTTAGTTATCGGTTGGTATTATCATCGCGTTATCGCGTTAAACGTAGGAAGTCGTATTCGTCGTCGTTGAAAAATTATTGATAAGAGAGGAAAATTTCGAATTCCTTCTTTTTCGCTTTCGAATCGGTAGGTTGGGGAGGGGAGGGGGAGGGGAATGCGAGGAAATTCCGGATTTAAGTGTTTCTCTCTCTCTCTCTCTCTCTCTCTCTCTCTCTCTCTCTCTCTCTATCTATCTATCTATCTCTCTCTCTTTTTCTTTTTTCTTTTTTCTTTTTGCTTTTTTGTATCTTCCAATTTATCGTCGATCGATTCTAGAAAGTTTTCCGTTCGCACGTACACCCACACACACACACACACACACACACACACACACACACACGCATGTATCTGCCACTACTACTATCACTACTATCACTATTACTACTTGCTTACTTCCCAGTGAATATTCTCGATCGAAGGTTTCAACGAAAACGCGTAGGATCCTATCCAGCTGTCTTTCTCCGTCTGTTTATCGTTAAGCACAGAACGAGGGAGAGAGAGAGAGAGAGAGAGAGAGAGAGAGAGAGAGAGAGAGAGAGAGAAAGTGAAGGTGTAGTGGGGATTTCGCAAACCACCCGATGCAATTAAACGCGAAAGTCTTTGACGCGCCGACGAGAGACCAATCATCGATCGATTCATTTAACGACATCAAATATTCCCCCGGACTCGAACCATCGAGTTGTTACAAGTTACATGATTATTATTGACTTATCAATCAATTAATTATTTTTTTCTTTTTTTTTTCGGATCGTTCAATGAATCTCCTTCTCTAGGAGGATTAACTGATTCGTTCAGGGAGGATTCTTTTTCCTCTGTACATAATAAAGTGCAGTAATGTATTTGCACGTATACGATACACGTGCAGTAACGAAGAGGTAGAAGAAGAAATGGAAGAAGTAGAAAAATTGTTTAGGTGTTAGGAGATAGGCCAGAGAGGAACGGCGACGAAGAATTTGAAGCTTGAGTGCAATAAGAAAGAGATAGAAGATGGGATGATAGAAGATCACATCTCGGGGCTTTCCGAGCAGGAGCGAGAAGTTGGTGCAACGTCAGAGCATACCGCGAGAGGTGTCTTCCTTTTTGCGAGAGACCGGTTTCCCTCCTTTCTTACAGACCCTCCCTCCCTCCCTCCCTTCTCCATCCCTCCATCCTCTTTCTCTTTCTATCTCTTTATCTCTTTCTATCTCATTCGCGCGTTCGCTGTGCTCTCACCGCTGCTGGCCCAGCAGAGATTTCTCTCATCCTCCTCCTCCTCCTCCTCCTCCTCCTCCTCCTCCTCCTCCTCTTTAGTTATAACAACCATTCCGCACGGTTCCGTTCCTCTTAACTCACGAATAAATAGTCCAAAGATCGTCGAATCAATACGGACGTTTTAATATCATATCGTCCGAAATTTTGCCCAACCAATTATTATTGATAGACGAAAACTGGACAGATCAATCTTTTATATCTCTTCTTTCTTTCTTTCTTTCTTTCTTTCTTTTTTTTTTTTTATCGTTGTTTCGTTTCGTTTCGTTTCGTTTAGATTCGTTTTCTATTTCCGTATCTTTTCTCCGTCTTTAATAATCGATCGAGTCGCTCGAGACGCGAGTCAACAACGGTCGAACGTTTTCAAGGTCGATCGTTGGGTATATCGGATCCCATCGAGAAGAATAAGAAGAGGGAGAAGAAGAAGATATAAAGATAGAAAAGAAAAAAAAAAATGATTATTATTTCCTCCTAGCATCGCTTTCCGCAATACGAGACGTTTAAAGACGATAGAAACGTCGCTCGTGCTTGTATCACGATATATTTTTTGTTTTATTTATTTATTTGTATATTTATTTGTTTGGGTCGAGATTAAAGGGGATGGCGATAAACGTGGAACGTCGTTTGTGTTTTGTGCGTGCGACGTTTCTGGAAGAAATTTCAATGTCGGGGGAGGGGTGGGTGGGTGGGTAGGTCCCTCCAACCCTCCCCGTTAGTTCTCGGGTGAAACGTTATGCGCCCGCATGAGAGAGAGAGATAGAGAGATAGAGAGAGAGAGAGAGAGAGAGAGAAAGAGAGATAGATAGATAGGGTAAAATGTAAGGAGAAAGAGAAAAATGGATCCGCGTGAGTTCGTGAGTTCGTGATTTCGTGAGTTTGTGCGTGAATGTTTGTGCGTGCGGTGAATGTTTGTGCGTGCGTGCGTGCGTGCAACGATATTATTCGGGAGTCGTGCAAAAATATCAAGAGCCAACGGCCGCGCTGGCTCCATGAAAGTGTACACAAACGGCCGATTCTGTCCGGCGGCCATGTGCGAGTTTAGAAAGGAGAGAGAAAGATGGAGAGATAGATAGATAGAGGAGAGAGAGAGAGAGAAATACAGGATAGAAAGAGAGAGAAAGTTCTCAAACTGCGGGAGGTCCAGGAAAAAGATTGAAGGAGGAAGAAAGAGAGAGAGAAAGAAAGAGAAATTGCATGAGTGTGTGTGGGTGTATGAGAGAGAGAGAGAGAGAGAGAGAGAGATAGATGGATAGATAGAGGGATAGCAAGTGTATTCGTGGATCTTGAACTCGCCCGCTCGTTTCGTTGAGAAATTTATTGTCTTTCCCTTATTTTACAGCAACTCGAGTTTCTCGAGATGCAAGCTCTAGACTGTTGGAATCGTACAAAATCTCTCTCTCTCTCTCTCTCTCTCTCTCTCTCTCTCTCTCTCTTTCTCGTAGTTTCAGAATTTTCGTTCGACGCGTGTTACCCATCGACGAGTTCTTTGATCTTTCCTCGAAATGGCAGCTTCGATAAACGCACATCTCTCCCACGTTCCTCCTTCATCTTCTTTAAACCATTATTTTTTCTTCCCTTTTTTTTTTTTTTGCTTTTTATTTGTCCATCTCTCTCTCTCTCACTTTCACTTTCACTCTCTCACTCTCACTTTCTGTATCTTTCGATCCGATGTCGTATGAATTTTTCATGTTGAAAATTATAGTTATGTAGGTGTACACACACACACATATATATATATATGGAATATAGATCGCAAATTTGATCAAGGATCGGATCGAGTGTATCGGACGACATATCGATTTGACCTTGATTTCCCTCCCCCCACTCCCAGCCCAGCCTAGCCCAGCACCCGTCACGATCGGTTTCACTTTATACGATATATCAACCTGTTGATGAAGGTTAATCGAAAAACTAGGTTTTATCAATAAGCCGATAAAACGACGATAAGTAAATTTTTGTAGAGTCGATGTGTTTGTGGTCGATGGGAGGGTGGGAGGGTGGGGGCGACACGAAACAACACGAGACACCAGTCACAGCGTCGAATGATCGTCGGCCTCGCGTGATCTCCACCAATGAAATCCATCCTATGTATTTATCCTTGATATATTGAATACATACATATATATATATATATATATATATATATATATATATATGTATGTATAGGACCCGTATCCCTACATGTGGCGTCATGTATACGCCATATTTATTTATTTATACACATTTATCGCTTTAT
>OU964967.1:8179863-8187363 GCA_918808275.2 Dolichovespula sylvestris
AAAATGAAAGACGAAAAAAAAACCAATTAAAAAGAAAAAAAAATAATAATAATAATACCACGAATGACGTACGTACAAATATATTACTTGTAATTGCATACCATTATACACAATGCAGATATATTATTATATTTACGTGTATGTAAGTACAACTGTATAATGTACGTGCACGCAAAGTGTATCGAAATATTGAAAATCCAAAAGATTAATAATGATAATAATAATTATTATCATTATTAATATTAATTATTATTATTATTATTATTATTATTAATTTTTTGTTTTTCAATATTTCGATACACCAATACACTTTCAATATTTCGATACACATAAATTATTAAATTATTAATTATTAAATAATTAATAAAAGAAGAAAAGAGTGTGAATTTCGTTAAGTATTATTTTTCTTTGTTTTTTTTTTTTTTTGTTCCTCTTTATCTTTTTTCCTTCGAGTCGGGCGAAGAAGACGATAGGGGATTCTCTTTTATACGGCCCTGATAGGAGCGCGGAGGAACGTTCAGGAAGAACGCCGCGTTGCTGCGATATATGCGCCTAGGCTCTAAATGCGCTCGGCGCACGTGCTATTTCGAGGCAAGGACCCAATTGTGCTCGTCGGCACGTTCTTTTTCATCGGCGTTTATGCTCAGTGACTCAATGCCGGGCCAATTTTTAAACGCACGCGTTAGCAGCAGCACCAGTAGCCTCTTCAACGTTCTATGTGTTTGTAGTGTATGGGGATTTGCACACGTACACACACACACACACACACGTATGTACGTATACGTACTAATGCATTCATGTACGTATGAATGTCTCACACACACACACACACACACACACACACACACACACACATATATATATATATATTTATACAAACGTAAATGCATACATACATGATTTGGATGTTGGAAAAGAGCATGTAATACTTTTCGCGATAAACACTCGTCGAATTCGTTTACCTTTTGCCCTCTTTAAATTTTTATTGCCTCCGTGTAGTTAACATTTTCTTTTCTTTCCTCTTTTTTTTTTTTTGATGTTATCTCTTTCTCTTCTTTCTTTTTCCTTTCTCTTTTCTCTTCCCTTCGAAGCTTCAAGCTTCGCTCGAATCCGATCACACGTTCTGAACTGCCATATTGTGTAATATTAATTGGAGTATCGAGGAAATCAAACGAAAAGGGAAGGAACGAGACACGTCCAGTGAGATGTAGTTTTGTTCTTCTTTCGTTTTTCCTTTTTTTTTTCTTTTTTTCTTTTTTAAATTAAATCAAATGAAACCTAGCCAAGGGTCGTCAATGCGTATCGCAAGACACTCGTACATCGTACGTTCGTATGAAATCGTTTTATTACAAGAATGAACGAATAAATAAATACATAAATAAATAAATAAATAAAAAGAAAGAAAATAATATATACATACATATATATATATATATAAAATATGTTAAATTTTTTTTTAATTTTATGTGTGTGTATATATATATATATATATATATATATATATAAATATGGAAGTATATGTATCGCCATTTTCGAAATGCAGCACCGTTTACGGTCGCTCACACGTTTTGACGAGAATTATCGCGCGAAATTTGAAACGCTAAGCGCGAAATACGAAGCGTTGTATCTCTCTCTCTCTCTCTCTCTCTCTCTCTCTCTCTCTCTCTCTCTCTCTCTCTCTCTCTCTCTCTCGTAGAGTCACCGGGGCTATGCTTCTAAATGCGTACGGTGCACTCGCTATTTCGAGTACCGTGGACCCAGTTGCGTCTCTCTCTCTCTCTCTCTCTCTCTCTCTCTCTCTATAGCTGTTTTCTCGGCGTTATCCGAGAGAGTCGCGCCGAAAGGAAGAGAGAGAGAGAGAGAGACAGAAATTCGCGGAGCTTTTGCTTGCTCTCGAGTTCGGTCTTTACCGGAAACCGGATATGTGGATCGACATCCGATTACAAAATGGCTGCTTCCGGTTCTGTACCTCTCTCTCTCTCTCTTTCTCTCTCAATCATTCTCTCTTTCTCTCTCTCTCTCTCTTTCTCTATCTATCTATCTATCTATCTATCTCGTACAAATACAAAATACCTTTAGAAAAATGTGAAAGAAATTATACCGATTTAATCGTTCAATGTAAAGCAGAAAGAAAGAAAGGGGGGAAAGAAAAAAGGAAAAATAAGAAGAAGACGAGGAAGTATCGAATAAGCGACAAAAAATTCGACGTGTGTCGTAGGTTGAATGAATTATGCGATCGAATAATGGAAGAAATGAATGGAAGAGATTATCGCGTAGAAATGTTTAGAATTTTGTCTCGTGGACGAAGAGAGAAGAAAAATAATAATAATAATAATTATTATAATAATAATTATAATAATAATAATAATAATAAAGAAATAATTGAATCGAATTAAATAATAATTCGTCGATATATTGCGATAACGTTAAAAATATTATGATGATGAACGATGAGAAATGCGAAACAACTCGTACAAATTAAATCCACTACCGTTCGTAATAATAATAATAATAATAATAATAACAATAATAATAATAATAATAATAATAATAATAATAATAATAATAATAATAATAATAATAAAAATAATATCGTAGATGTGACACACGGTTGTCTCGTCGATATAAATTGTTCGGCGTGGGTTTTTTTTTTTTTTAGCTTTGGTATTTTTTCGAAAGGTTTTCGTATTTAAAATTCTAATATATTCGCGATTTTGGGTGTGGCTCCTCGTCAGTTGGTCAGGATCGGTCAAATATATCATTCATGGAAAATAAAAATTATTCATTGGATATCATCACATCCTTGGCCGTGATGGTGATGGTGGTGATGATGGTGGTGATGGTGATGGTGGTGATGTGGTGGTGGTGGTGGTGGTGGTCACCATGAATCGCAACGAAACCTTAGCTTCGCGCCTCGCCGAGTTATTTCAATATCAAAGATCTTATTATTAGCGACCGACCCGATAACCGCGCTATCCGCCAGAATTGTTTTTGCAACTCTGTGTTTACACAGAGAGAGAGAGAGAGAGAGAGGGAGAGAGAGAGAGAGAATATAGCCTCCGGCATTACTAATCGAAATGTCAGATACCTTTTGATCGCATCGAATCGACTCTTTATCTCATAAATCGTATTTTATTTTCTTCCGAATCGCCCTTCAATTTTCTCCCTCGAAGGTGCCATTTTTTCCCCGTTCGTTTATTCGTTTACCTATTTGTGGAATCTTTATTTTTTTTTTTTTTATTCTTTTTTTATTTTTACAACAATTTGCATCGTGAAAATATATTTAGAATTTTTCCTTTCTTTTTCTTTTCTTTTTTCTTTCTTTTTCTTGTTTTCTTTTTTTTTTTTCGAATTGCCAGGTAAAATTTTCGCGCTCGAGTCGTTCGCGTTTGATAATTAAAAGGCGATGACGATGACGATGGTAGAGAAATATTTTGGTTACTTCGAGACAAAGGATTTCATTTTATTTTATTTTTTCTTTTTCTTTTCTCTCTTTTCTTTTTTTTTTTTTTTTCTTTTTGAATTATTAAGGGAGAGAAAAAATTTGATTTACGATAAGAATATTTTTATATCATACGTGCGTTCGGAATTTTTAAACATGTAAAAAGAAAAGAAGTGAGAAAGAAAACGACAATAAAAATAATAGTAATAATAATAATGATAATAATAAAAACAATAAAAATAATAATATGAACGTTCCAAGGACGATGGTCCGAAAATTAGTTTTTTTTTCTTTTTTTTTTTTTTTTTTTTTTACTCGCATAACTTTTACGAGCACTCGGCACCGAGCTTGGAAGATTTAATTCTCGCATCAACGGGCCTCGCATGCACGCACTCATACCAAAATGAGACTGAGGATAGAGATAGAAAGAAAGCTTGCGAGCGAGCGAGACAGACAGAAAGAAAGAGACAGAGAGAGAGAGAGAGAGAGAGAAATTCCGCGATGCATTTAGCCGACACAAATCTTCCACAAAATAAGACACTAATGGCCGAGCATATCCTCCCTCGCGTAAACGCAATTTTTCATGACGTTTTTCCACGAGGGCGACGAGTCGACGGCGATAAATGTGTCGCTCATCTCAATCGCCTTCTCTCTCTCTCTCTCTCTCTCTCTCTCTCTCTCTCTCTCTCTCTCTCTCTCTCTCTCTCTCTTTTCGATTTTTCTTTTTTCATTTTTCTTTCATTTTTTTCCTCTCCTTTTTTTCTTTTTTTTTTTTTTTTTTTTTTTTTTAGGTTATTTTTCCCCGCTTTGCTCTTTTATTATGTCGTCGTTAACCTCCTTGCAAACGGATGTTTTAATTAGGTAGAAATGCCGAAGGGTAGCAAAGGCCTCGAAAATAAATCGCCTTAGGATTTATGTTCGGCTTAATGCGCTGAGAGAGAGAGAGAGAGAGAGAGAGAGAGAGCGTTAACGAAAACGAGCGTTAAAGAAAAATATGTATCCTTAATGGCGGCCAATAATAATGGCGAAACGATGGATGAATGAATGGATGGATGGATGGATGGATGAATGGATGAATGGATGGATGGATGGATGGATGGATGGAAGCTCCGCGATAACGGCGGGAAAATTAACAACATCGTTCGATGCGTTCGATGAGTCGAAAGTATTTTTTTTTCTTTTCTTTTCTTTTCTTCTTCTTCTTCTTCTTCTTCTTTCTTCGCGCGCACGTTTAACGTCATTTATATTATTCTTCTTTCCCCTTCCCATTCCTCCCTTTATTCTTTTTTTATTTTATATTTCTTTTTTTCTTTTTGTTTCGTTTATTCCTTTATTTTTTTTAGTCCTCAATAATATTTCGAAAGCAATTCGATTGTAGAATATCTACTCGTAATGTTACGAGCAATGATCTATGTAAGTTCGTGAGAGAACGATCGTTATTTGGAAGCTAATTTGGAATCGATATTCGAGATTTTATTAGGTACGCGAAAAGGGTTGATAGTATATACGGGATTGTCGTGATCGGATAATACGATCGAAGTCCGTCCGATCGTTATTGATACGATCGATCGATCATTATTGTTCGACTCGATGAAAACGTTGGGAGAAGATGTATGATTTTTTTTTTATTAATATTACTTTTATTTAACGTCGCAGGTGATGAATAATAAAATTTCAATTAAAATAATACACCCACACTCACACACACACACACACACATTTTTTTTTAAGATAAAAATAAAAAATACATACATACATACATACATACATACATACATACATACATACATACATACATACATACATACATATATATATTATATATGGAGATAAAAATTTTGTTTGGAGATGAAGCCTAAGTGGAAAAAAAGGAAATTTCTTAAGCAAGAAAGAAAGAAATAGTAGAGTGAGATAGAAAAATAAAAAAATAAAAAAGAAAGAAAAATGAAGAGAGAGAGAGAGAGAGAGAGAGAGAGAGTGATGAAACGCATTCACCTCGAGTCTCGACTTGGCGTCTAGCCTTGCTCTATGAACTAGGTCGACGCCGTGCAACATAGCCAACGACGACGCGGTGCATTGACAGGGAGAAGGGTAGCCACCCCACCTAGCCGGCCAATCCCCGAACCCCCTTCATCCCCGTAACTCACTACCCTTCACTACCTCTTCTCTCTCTCTCTCTCTCTCTCTCTCTCTCTACACCTACCTACCACCCCGTTTCAAAGCCCTCTTCTACTCGTTTCTCTCATCCGGTGCTTTCCCGCGTACTCTCGTATTTCAATCAGGGACGGAGCGTATCCCTAACGGAATATCAAAATCGCTATCCATAAATTGACTTCGCTCTCGATCCGTACGAAATACTTCACGTACGTAGGACGTAACATACACGTCGATCCGTCGATCATCGATCGTTGCGATCTCGAACGCGTCGTTTGGAATAATTTTTCATTTCCATCGCATTTATACCATTTACGAAAATAGGTTAGTTCGTTCGCTTACTCTCTTCCGTAATCGACGTATCGTAACCAATCATCTCTCGAAATCGAACGAATCGCAATGTTATATTTTTATCAACGTATCATCGACGTTACGACATAAGGAAAAATTTTTTAATTAATTTCTACGGGGAGAGCAGCACTCGCCGATCAGACGACGACGACGACGACAATAATCGTCAAGAATCTACGACGAATAATGATAATAATAATAATAATAATAATAATAATAATAATAATAATAATTCCTTCGGAAAAGTGGTGCAAACCCGATTTGTATTATCGTCGAATAAAAACGATCATCCCCACGTACTTACCAATTTCTACGTGAGAATATTTTTCGTCGCGTAAAAAAGTAATTCCAATATTTACGTTACATATATCTTCCGTCAAGTGAAAATAATTTTTGTCGCGAAGGATTTCTGATGATTTCTACGTTAAAAAAAAAAAAAGAAAAAAAGAAAAATAATAATAATATTAATCGTCGAGAGTACGCGACGATCATCGAGGAAGTGTCCGATCCGAAAAATCGAGACTATTCGATTCCCGGAAGTAAAGTGAGAGAAACCAAAAAAAGAAAAAAAAAAACTAGAAAAGAAAACAGAAAGAATGAAAAAACAAGATTATCCAAAAGAGAAGCAGAAAATCGATGTCGACGACAACGACGACGATCGACGATGAGGAGGGGGGTGGGTGGGGGTGTCTAACGTCGTCGGACTGGCACACAAAGTCATAATAACCAACCAACCAACCAACCAACCAACCAACCAACCAACCAACCAGCCAACCAACCAACCCCTTTTTCTGTCCATTTGGCGCCAGCAAACACTGTGTGCGCGGCCCTTCCGTCGGCGGCAGCTTCGACGATGCGAACGAGGATGAAGCAAAGAGAGGAGACGAGGAGGAGGAGGAGGATGGTAATAGGAGAGGGAGGAGAGGAGAAGGTAGTGATGGTAATGGTGAAGGAGGAGGAGGAGGAGGAGGTGGAGAAGGAGGAGGATGCTCGCGGTCGGCTTTGCCCTACTTGCAGCGCGCATGCACGCTCCCTACCGCGAGCACAGCGTGCTGGCACAAGGGTGGAATCGATTTCGACCCACCGTTCGTCCCTCCTCCTCCTCCACCTCCACCCCCTCCTCCTCCACTTCTACGATCCTTCCCTCGACCCCTCTCCTCGCTGCTAGACGCTCACCACCACCCACGCGCCTCCCTCCCTCCCTCCCTCCCTCGATCCAGGTCTCGACATTCAACCTGTTCTAGCCAACGTACGCGACGGAACGCCGGCGTTCTACGGGACACTACTCTACCTACTATCTTTATTTTAAAAGCTTTTGTTTCCTCATCCCAGGGGAGGGGGTGGCGTGCAATTTGTTCTCTCTCTCTCTCTCTCTTTTTTTTTTTTTTTTTTTTTATATCAAGCCAAACAATAGCCTCCGCGTCCCTTTCGTTTGCCTTTGAACTTTTTCTTTTTATCATTCACCGAAGCTCGGTTTGGTCGAGTCGAGATGTCGATGATAATTAATTTTCTATCCCTCTTCTTCCCACCCTATCCATCCTCCCCCCCCCCCC
>OU964967.1:8189863-8212363 GCA_918808275.2 Dolichovespula sylvestris
AGCAAACTCCTCGCTTCAGACCTGGAGAGAGAGCCGTATTATTGATCGACCCTGAATCCCACTAGCTTGTCCACGTTTCCGACTGCCCTCCTTCCTACTCCTCTTGCAATTCCTCCTCCTCCTCCTCCTCCTCCTCCTCATCCTCCTCCTACTCCTCCTTCTGCATCTCTCTTTCTACTCCTTCCCCTGTCCTCCTTCAACTGCATTGAACTATTTGCCAAACTCTCTGCCGAATCGGTCGAGTGATATTATTTCTCAAATGCAAAAAATGTTTGATCGAACGATCGATCGATCGATCGATCGATCGTTTCATCGATCGATAGAATGTTTATTGGTCTTCGATATAATACGCGGGTCCTTAGCGATGGTACTCAGTCGATATACGTGAACCATTGTTTAGATAGACGCTGTGAATTTTATTTGGTAAAAAAAAAAAAAAAAAAAAAAAAAAAAACAAAGAAGAAAAAGAGAAATAAAAGAGAAATTTTCTTTTTAATCCTCGCTCGTGAATTATATCACAGATACATACCACATTATATCATAGATACATATATATGTACAGAGATTTATTATGCATCGGTGGGGTTTGAAATTCGTCCGGAGATAAACAGCGAGTTATCTAATGTCTCAATGAAAATTAAATCAGATAAAAGGAAAATCAACGGTACGTGGGTTAAGGTCGAGAATTAAAATACGTAAAGTAGTTGTAACGAATCCGAACGTAACGTTATTGTTGTAATAATCCAAACGTTGTTTCGAGTTATCGATGATAAGATACATACATATATATATATATATATATATATATATATATATATATATATATATGTGTTTAAAACATAAACAAAACAAAAAAAAATTCAAAGAAAAAGAAAAGAAGAGAAAGAAAGGGAAGAAAAAAATAAAATGAAGAAAGGAAGATGCCGTAAGGGTTCAATAAACGTTTCTTAAATGCAAACTGGGACGTGCTCTCGAGGCAACGTCTCACGGGCACGCGTCAAACCAATCGCGGATTTGATATCCGGTCTCTCTCTCTCTCTCTCTCTCTCTCTCTCTCTCTATATATATATATATATATATATATATATATATATATATATGTATGTATACCAGTGTCGATCTCTATGTATTGGGACGGTTTCGATGTACACGTGCGTGTGTGCGTCTATATCTGTGCATGTGTGTGTATGTGCATACGTCGGATCGAATGCACGCGGAATATGCATACACGGAATGAGCACGTGCCTCACTCGGTTTAACGTTGATATACTGTCACAATGCTATTTCGTTTCGTGCATTCGAGAGGATAATCTCTGGGATTGGAAACGTGCAAGTTTACCGAGATAGACGCATTGCAGTTAACCATATATATATATATATATATATATATATATATATATATATATATATAATTTGATTCCTAATCGTTTCTTTTACGATTTTTAACGACACATACGTTCTACTCTTCCTGCTTCGAGATTAGATATATATTTATTTTAGTTGACAACGGAAATACACGTAATCCAAAAACGAGACAAAAAAGAAATAACAACAACAAGACTGGACTTTCAATGTATCCACTTTGAAAATATTTTTATTATTACTCCGGTCGTACGGGAAAGTTTTTATCATTCCTATTATATATATATATACATATTTTTTTTTCTAAATAAATATAATACATATACAATCAATGTTACAATTTTCTTTCGGTGATGTACGACGTTTTTGAATAGTTTTTTTTTTTTTTTTATAATACATTCATTTTTCTTTTTTTTTTCTTTTTTGTCTCAACTTAATGGTCGATCACAATTTGTGTTCCGCGAATGGAAGGCGAAAGAGAATCCAGTTCCAGGGACTTCAAGCGTGTAGGCCGATATGTCAGATACCATCGGGAGATAATAATCGCTTTCCATTCGTTCGCGTATCCCATAATAACATTTTATTATGAATTAATTAAATTTCCAATTTATCAAGACGGGTAACGGTGAGCTAATGGAGGGGGTGGTTGTGGAAGGGTTGTTCGTAAAAAAATAAAAATATTTTTTTAAAAAAAGCAACGTAATAATAATAATAATAATAATAATTCGATCGGGTTTTTGCTCGGTTATAAGCCACGTAATAACGTATATCTATAATAGATAAGTTGGGGGATGTATATATATATATATATATATATGTAGTATTGCCTTTATCGATATTCATGTTGCGTACTTATACTATGCGGATGCACGCGATGATGCATCCGTTGCGTTTGATTATTCCCGATGAACCCGAACGCATAGGATCGCAGGCGGCTAACTGTCGATAAAGCACACGATATTTCTTCCGCAGTTGTCACGATTAAACTTCTTCTCTATCTGTTTTCGTTATTTACATTCCACGTATAGCGTCATACGGATTATGCGATTGGGAGGTACATATGTTGTATCATTATACATTAAACATGGCATACGTGTCCGTGCAGATTTTCTATTTCTTTTTTACTTGTTTTTTTGTTTGTTTTTTTTTTGTATTTCATTGTGTTCTCTCTATCTTCTTCTTCCTCCTTTTTTTTTGTTTTTCCCCTCCCTCCCCCTCTCTCTCTCACAAACACATTCCACTCGGTACGAACGTTCAATCAATATTTTTTATCGTTCCATCGACTTCATATCCATTCGACTTTTATAATTTCCTTCTTCTTTTTCTTTCTCTTTTTTTACCTTCCTTCAGACGCGGGATATAAGGAGGAACAAAAAAAAAAAAAAAGACGAACAAAAAAATGAAGAAGGAGATATTATTGTCGTGATTTACACGCTAAAACTCTTAACTTCTTTAAACTTCAAACGTCTTCAAAATGTCAAATAATAAATAAATAAATAAATATATATATATATATATATATACACACATATACATATAAAAGATGTTTTTGATCGAGTCGATTTTAATTTATAGTATTCGAAGTGTCAATGTTTATCACGTAATATATTACAAATATATTATACGAATAAGTATATATATATATATATATATATATACATACACGCACGTGTATACATACGAGACAGATAAATAGCATAAAAAAACATTTCCCCCTATTCAAAAAAAGAAAGAAGAAGAAAGAAAAAAAAAAAAAGAAACTCCAATATCCGATAATACCGTATAGAACTGTTAAAAACTTTTATCGAGGTATTTTTCGAGGAAAAGATAGACGACGACGACGACGACGAAGACGGGGAAACGTATTCGACGAAGGAAAAAACGTTGAAGCAAGTTTCGAAGTTATTCAGACTAGAATCGAAGATAAGTGGAACACTCTCGATATTCTCAGAGGTCGAGAGGAGAGAAAGAGAGAGAGAGAGAGAGAGAGCATGCGACGAGAGAGATCACCCATTCCTCTTTCCCTCCGTATTACTCCTCCTTGCTTTCTATCTCCTTCTATCTCTCTCTCTCTCTCTCTCTCTCTCTCTCTCTCTCTCTCTCTCTCTTTCTCGTACGCGGGCGCGTTAACAGCAAGCAGGAAGTGCAATCTTGTGCCGTCCGGATCGCAAGTTTATATTTAAACGCGAGATAAGGACGTTTCCATGCGCTCTCGTAGATTCCTCCGTAGCCGGCGGTAACTTAGGTGGGCGTAGACGACGACGACGACGACGACGACGACTACGACGACGAAGACGACGAATGAATGAATGAATGAAATAGCGTTTTAGAGAGATAGTCGCATCCGGTCGGACAGGTCGCCTCCAGTAATGTTACTTAGCTTCTAATTTTTGCTTAGAACTTCGTCCACCGTCGCCTGGCTAAATCATTTGCTGGTTAATCAGTTACCTGGTTACCGAATAGTTAACCGGCTGAGGTCGTATAACCTACCTCTAAAGTCAAACGATCAACTAATCCGGTTGGTTTCTTTACCGAGAGACGATTATCTATTAAATCCATCACTTTCGATCCTCTTCCCTGATCATCCTCCTCCTTTTATCCTCCTCTCTTTTCATCACTCCCATTCCTTCTCCTCTTTCTTCCTGTTTTATTCCACGTCGAACGACTCGGAAATAACTAATTAATAAATAAATCGCAATGAATGAAAGTGTGCCTCTTCTTAAATCTTATTTGCCAACGCGACAATATCGCCTTGAGATCTCGTTCGATATATATCGTTCATAGATTCGCTTTTTCATTCGCTCGAACGAGCGTGAACTCGAATAACGATCGTTTATCGATCCAACGTTACATTATAACCTCCTCGCGTTATTCGAACGTTTAATTTATTTTTTCCTTTCATTTACTTCCTCGTTCTTCTTCTTCTTCTTCTTTTTTTTTTTTTATCTCTCTCCTACTTTTTCTTTCTCTTTTTCTTTTCTCTCTCTCTCTCTCTTGTTTTTCTTTTTTTCTTTTTGTTTTTCTATTCAATGTCTCACCGTATCCCGAATATTTGCCAATCGGCTAACCGCTATCCATCCTTTTTATTTACTTCTTCTATTTTATTTTATTTTTTATTCTTTTTATTTTATTTTTTTTTTAATTGTTTTATTCTTTTCTTCTTTTTTCTTTTTTTTTTTTTTTTTTTTTTTTTTTTTTTACGAGTACAGGACATCGATACAAGGTGACGTTTTTTGATGTTATTATTTCTGCGATATGAACGAGAGATACAAAATTCAAAACTGATCCGACTCTTTTCGCGCCGTAATCATTTTTACCGGGTTTATTCTTTTCTTTTTTTTTTTTTTCCTTTTTGTTCTTTTTTGTCGAGCCAACGTCGTATCGTTTTTTTCTTTTTTTTTTTTGTTTTATTTATTTTTCCTCTTCCTCTTCTCTCTCTCTCTCTCTCTCTCTCTCTCTCTCTCTGTCTGTCTGTCCCGTTGGATCTTGATATCCCATGTATTCCTTTTTTTCTTCCTCCTCCCCTCCTCTCCCTACTCCCAACTGCCTCCACCCTTTGCCTTACACATTGATTACGTTTCGTTAATTAAATGAAGTTACGTCAGACTTGAGAGCCCGAGAATTTCGAAGAGAAGAAAAATACTTTTATTTCCTTCAAAACGGTGACTTCATAGAGCGAAAGAGATTAAAGGATTACGGGTAGTTTTTTGTTTTTCTTTTTTTCTTTTTTTTTTTTTTTTTTTTTTTTTTACATAGAAAATAAATTAAATAAATGAAAACGAGACAGAAAGAGAGAGAGAGAGAGAGAGAGAGAGAGAGAGAGTGAAAAAAAAATGAATATAAATGAGTACGCAACGAGAATGAATAATATGATTCGTCTGGATCGCGTGAAATACCGTTCGTATAACAATTAACGTCGTTGTCGTATTAAAAAAAAAAAAAAAAAAAAAAAAAAATTTCAAGCAGGCAAGGGAAAAATTCTTCGAGACACTCTTATTGAGTTTGAAAACACACACACACACACACACACGCACACACTTGGTGTTCTTTCGAGCAAAGTCGAAGTCGAAGCCGACGACGAGAGAAAAAGAGAGAGAGGGACAGACAGACAGACAGAGAGAGAGAGAGAGAGAGAGAGAGAGAGAAGGAGATGAATAGGTTGATGGTAGAGAGGGTGTGGGTGGGGGAAGATAAAGGAGAGGGGAGGGGCCCGAAGCAAAGACGAAGTTGACGAAGTGGAGTGGGGGAAAGGAAGACGGACAGAAAGAGATAGATAGAGATAGAAAGAGTGAGAGAGAGAGAGAGAGAGAGAGAGAGGATGGGTAAACAAGAGATATCGGAGGGAAGGCAAGACTCCTTACTTTTTTTTTCTCTTTTTTGGGAGGGGGTGGGGGGCAACTCCGGTGTATTCGAGTTCGTAGCTGCTTGCGTAGAAAGTCGCGGACCCACTGGACCCCCCTCCCCTCCCCAATCACTCCTTCCCTCGGTCTCATCTCTCCCCTACCCCTCTAACCTCTCTTCTTCATCTTCATCTTCTTCTTCTTCTTCTTCTTCTTCTTCATCGACCGAACACCATATAAACGACCGCACCACCACCACCACCATCGACATCACCATCACCATCATCGCTACACCACCATCACCATCACCATCACTACCACTACCATACCACGGCGACCATAGAGAGCGACGACTCGCGCGTCCAACCACGGCCTCGTTTCAAGGCCCACCGTGTTTCTCGAACTTGTGGTGGGGGTCGATCGTGGCGCAGTTTCGGCAACTGCGTCATGGTACGCGGTACGATCGCGACGAGATCGGAGACGACCGATACTCTCTCCTACGTCTCCTTACGTACGTTTATTTTAAACCTTTATATTATGAATTAACTTAATTTTTTCTAAATTAATTTTCTCTTGTATTGTGAGTCAACTTAATTTTTTATAAATTAAACTCCTTGTATCACGAGTTAATTTAATTTTTTTTTATAAATTAAACTCTTGCATTATGAATTAACTTTTTATAAATTAAACTTTTGTATTATGAATTAACTTAATTTTTCCTAAATTAATTTTCTCTTGTATTATGAGTCAACTTAATTTTTTATAAATTAAACTCCTTGTATCACGAGTTAATTTAATTTTTTTTTATAAATTAAACTCTTGCATTATGAATTAACCTCTTATAAATTAAACTCTTGTATTACGTATTAATTTAATTTTTTTTTTATGAATTAAACTCTTTTATTGCGAGTTAACTTAATTTTTTATAAATTAAACTCTTGTATCACGAGTTAATTTAATTTTTTTTATAAATGAAACTCTCGCATTATGAATTAACCTTTTATAAATTAAACTCTCGCATTATGAATTAACTTTTTATAAATTAAACTCTTGTGTTACGAATTAACTTAATTTTTTATAAAATATACTGTTGTATCATGAATTAACTTAATTTTTTTATAAATTAAACTCTTGTATTATGAATTAACTTTTTATAAATTAAACTTTTGTATTATGAATTAAGTTAATTTTTTCTAAATTAAACTCTTGTATTGTGAATTAACTTAATTTTTTATAAATTAAACTATTATATTATAAATACTTTTATTATACAATTCCATCGATATTAGTTCGTTTGACCACAGGTGTCTCGGGATAATAATCGCGGATTGTCCCCTAAATTTTTTTCTTTTCTTTTTATTTTTTTTTTTATTTCTCTCTCTCTCTTTCTCTCTCTCTCTCTCTCTCTTTCTATCTCTCTCTCTCTCTTCTTCGTTTCGCCAACAAACACGAAAATTTCTTTCTGATCTCAGTTTTTTTTTGTTTTTTTTTTGTTTTATTTTTTCTTCAATATTAATCGTTTGTTGTCGCTGTTGTTGTTGTTATTATTATTATTGTTGTTGTTGTTGTTGTTGTTTCCGCCCGACCAGCGTTATCGTCAAGTGTGCGTAACGTTTGTTTTTCGAGAAAAGAAAAAAAAAAAAATTACAAAAGAAAAGCAAATCAAAAACAAAAAAGACAAAACAAAAAAGATCAATCGGAAATCGTCGATCGATCGGGGTAAGAATTGATTTTATATTCCGTCCGTTTTTTCCTCTCTTCTTTTATATTATTTTTTCTCTCTCTTCCCCTCTCTCTTTCTTTTTTCCTTTCCTTGATCGAACGTTTTCGGAGAACAAACGCGCTCCCCCTCCCAAAAAAAAAAACAAAAAAAAAAAAAGATAAAATGAGTACGAGGAGGAATCGTCGAGACGTTATGTAAATAAAAAAAAAAAAAAAAAGAAAAAAAAAAAAAGAAACGTTCCCATCGATTCGTTTTCGCGAACATCATCGAATTCCTTTCAGTATTATGACCCATCTCGAGTTGATGCGGACGACGGCCGAATTATCGTTTGGCGACACAAATAAAAAAGAAAATAAGAAGAGAAGAAAAAAGGAAGGAAAAGAAAAAAGTGAAAAAGAAAAGAGAGGTAAATAAACAAGATAAAAAATAAAGGAAGGGAGGAAGGAAGGGAGGAAGGAAATAGGAAGAAGGTGGGAGGGGGAGGGGGGCGGGAGGGGGGAGAGAAAAGAGAGAGATAGATAGATAGATAAGTAGAGAGAGAGAGAGAGAGAGAGAGAGAGAGAGAGAGAGAGAGAGAGAGAGAGAGATACCGATCGTAATGGAGGAAAAACTCGATTGACGAAATTTTATACGTCAAAGATCGCGTAAAAATAAGTACGACTAACCCTGTACGAAGGGGAGTGGTGGGAGGGGAGGGGAGGGGAGGGGGGGGGGAGGGGAGGGGAGGGGTATAATGCGTCGGTGTCCTCGGTAATAAGCCGTAGAGGCTCGTCGTCGACTTCGGTTCCTTCAAAATTCGCATATGCATGACATGCTGCGTGACACGCGAATCGCGCGTTGTCGTCAGTGGCGTATCGGTTTCCGTTTATTTATCTCCTTTGACATGAAATAATAGGTCACTGTATGCAACAACAATAACAACGCAACAGCAGTAGCAGTAGCGGTAGTGGTAGTGGGTTGTAGTAGCACTTTTGCGTACACGCGAACACGCGTTAGCCCTTTCATTCGAGAAAGAGGGGATGGGGGTAAGGGGTGACGGGGTTGAGAGGGTTGGATTCACGCTCGTTTCCAATAACGTATGTATATATATATATATATATATATATATATATATATATATATCCGACTCATTGCAGTTTCGACGGTAATAGAAATAGAATTTGTTTCTACCTGTTGCACGTCCCGTTTTTATTTTTCACCGAGTATCGCCATAGCCGAGCAGCATCATCGTCGTCGTATGTTTAATAAACGAACAATTAATCGAATAGTACGAGCGAACATCTCGCTTCGTGTTAATTGTTTACGCACGATTTCGTATATATACGATCGAGCTTGATGTATATATATATATATATATATATATATATATATATATATATATATATATGTATATATATATATATATCTTGATTTTAGGAAACATTGAGAGTCATCGTCGGTTTAATGAACGAACTATTAATTGAATAGTACGAACGAGAATCACTTCGTGTTAATTGTTTACGCACAATTTCGTGTATATATGTGTGTATATATATATATATATATCATAACTTGATTTTGAGAAACACTGAAAATCATCATATGTTTAAGAAACGAACGATTAATTGAGTACCACTTTATGTTAATTGTTTAGGCACAATTTTCATATATATACGATCGAACTTATATATATATATATTTATATATCATAACTTGATTTTGAGAAACACTGAAAATCATCATATGTTTAATAAACGAACGATTAATTGAGTACCACTTTATGTTAATTGTTTACGCACAATTTCATATATATACACCCACACACACACACATATATATATATATATCTCATGGTTTTAAGAATCATCGAGAGCGTAATAAACGTTCGTTTTACATAATCGAAAGTAATTTACAATGGTCTCACCTAAATTATCGTCTAATTGGATCGTTATATTAATTATAATGTTTCAGATACCTCGCAAGCCGCATCAAGTCGTACGGACGGGCACGGGTACGGGCACGGGCACGGGCACGGGCACGGGCACGGGCACACGGGTAGTGGTAGGTGGAGGGTGGCGGGCAGGGGTGGACGACGATCGCAATAGGGAGAGAACCTTTTGATGAGAGAGTGATTATCGATGCGCTCGCGAGCACGCGAACAACCGACCCTTCCGCATGAGGAGGAGGCTGTTAAGGTGGGAAAAATCGTCGTCGTCGTCGTCGTCGTCGTCGTCGCCGCCGGGGGTGGTGGTGGTGGTGGAGGTGGTGGAGGTGGCGGTGGTGGTGGTGGTGGTGGTGGTGGAAGAGAAGAATCGTTTTGCGATCGATCGAAGATCTCATCGACAACAATAGCATCGTCCTCTGCGTTATTATTTAAAAGGCCGTGGACTACAACAACAACAACTACTACTACTACTACTACTATTATTACTACTACGTAGCCTACGCGCTGCGCGTGTTTCTAATGCAACAATAACTACGGATAGATATTAGACGATAAAAATATCTCTATAGAGTCGAGTAAGGAAGAAGAATAAGGAAGAAGAAAGGAACGAATGAGTATCGTTTAGAGATCCTCCAAAAGTTCTAGATAGAGAGAAAGAAAGAGAGAGAGAGATAGCATCGACGCTCGAATCGATACGAAACTCCTAGGTGGTCGTCGTCTCGTCGTTGGTTGTGTGTGCGTATCGATCGTCTCGTTCAAAGCAAGAAGAAAAGATATATATATATATATATATAGAGAGAGAGAGAGAGAGAGAGATAGATAGAGAGCGAGCAAGTGAAAGAGAAGAAAAGAAGAGAAGAAAAGGGTAGGCGCGCGCGCGCGCTCTCTCTCTCTTTCCTTTCAAAGATTTTAGAAGGAGAAGGAGAGCGAGAGGAGACGGGGGGGTGTTATACTTTTGAAGAGGGAAGAGACATTGAAAGAGACGCATTATTTTTCTCGTAGGTTACAACTAAGGAAGATAGAGAACGTAAAAGGGGAAAGTATAAGTTAGGCAGAGAAAAAGAAAGGAAGAGAGAGAGAGAGAGAGAGAGAGAGAGAGAGAGAGAGAGAGAGAGAGAGAGAGACTCATCAAAACATCACTGCCTACTTGTCTCGTACGACGAGAGACGAAAAGGAAGGAGAAGTAATAGGGAAAGGACAAAAGGTGGACTCGCTTGGTTGTAGAAAGATAAAGAGGAAAAGGAAAAGGAAAAAGGGAAAAGGAAGGGGTAGAAAGGAAGGGTAAGGGAAAAAGAGCGTAGAGAGAGAGAGAGAGAGAGAGAGAGAGAGGTCACGTAAGTAAGTAAGAAAGAAAGGAGAAGAGGACTCGTCACGGTGGCCAGCTTAGTGAGCGGTAACGTAGCGGTGCGTTACGATGAGGCGTCGGGGGTGGTCGGTGCGGGGGGTGTCGTCCTGGCAGCGACGTCCAGGCTAGCCACGGCCGATCCACCGACATCCACGATGGACACCAGCGACTCGAGCATGGAAACGAGCAATGGCACCGTCACCGGGACTACCGGGACTACCGGGACTACCACCGGGTCCGTTACCGGTACGATCGGTCCCAGCACGGCCGTCGTCGGTGCCGCTGTCCCAGGGACCGTTCCTGGGGTCAGTACGATCGTTGCTAGCGCGGCGTCCTTGACCTTAGTCAAGGCCGAAGTGCCCGAACACCTGGCCGGTACATCGGCTACGCCATCGGCGGTAACTGGACCGGTCGGTACCGGTAGCGGTCTATTCGCTGGGATCGCTAGCAGCAACAAGACATCCAGGCCGGACGATTGGCTCGCCACCGGTAGTCCTGGATCACCTCAGGCGACCCTACAAAGTCAGCACGTCGTATACACCACGCCCCAACAACAATTGCCCGATCCACAACCACCTTTAGCCCATTCGAGCCCTCTTGCCCATCAACAGCAACAACAACAACAACAACAACAACAACAACAACAACCGCCCGCTAGCAACAACGGTTACGCGAGCCCGATGAGCACCAGCAGCTACGATCCTTACAGTCCCAACAGTAAGATAGGTGAGTCCAACTTGAGTTTCTTTTTCTTTATTTGTAAATCATTTTATTTTCTTTATTCTATTTCAATTTATTATTATTTATTATTTTCTATCGATCTAAGCGACGTAGGAACGGGCGTGTCTGTGGGGGATCTCGTTTTTACCATTTTTCGAATCACACTGAACGCCAACTCATGGCGAAGAAGAAGGAGAACATAAAAATAATAATATTACAAATAAATAGGTCGGTTTTAAATCGACCCCGATCAAACACACGTATTCGTGGATGACTCCGCATCCCCCTTTTCGGTAATCTCGAGGGGGTTTTCCTTTTTGGCGTTTATCGCGTATTTCGAAACAAAGAGAAGGGGGACGGGGGGACGGGGAGGATTCTTAACCTAGCGGGACTTCGTGGAATCCCATGGATAGATGAATATCGTCTTTCAAGAGACGTGCTTTGTAGTACTAAATATCTTGAAACACAGTGCCTTCTCGGAAGGATCTCGTTGCTTTACGCACTACTACGCAGTCCCTTATCGTAATGGAGAGGGGGAACTCGGACGATATATATTCAATAAAATTTTTTTTTTTCTTTTCTTTTCTTCTTCCATCCATCCCTTCTTTTCTCTCTCTCTCTCTCTCTCTCTCTCTCTCCCCTTGCTCGAAACGACGTCGAAAATAAAGGGATGGGGAAGACAAATTTCGTCGGGGCTCGATTGATTTTTACCGATTTAACAAATTAAAAAGAAAAAAAAAAAAAAAAACAAAAAATAGGACGAAAAAGTCTCCAGAATTTTTCTCTGCTTTCTTGTATGTTTCATTCTTTTTTACTTTTTTTTTTTTTTTTGTTCTTTGGAAAGAAAAATCGGCGCCGGCGTTCGACGAATAATATATTGAGTAACGACGAGAGATCCGTCGATTTAATCGGGTCCGTTCGAATCGGCCGAAACGAATTAAACGCGTTCGGGTATAACGCTCCCTTTTAAAGTATTCCACTTTCGTTCCGCGTTAAAAAAAAAAAAAAAAAAAAAAAGAAAAAAAGAACCGGAGCTAGAGTTAAAACGCGCTCGTTAAAACGCTCGAGGACCGAGAGAATGTCCGCGTCAGCGCGATTAAATCAGACCGAACGCCGAGCTTTTTGATGCGGAGGCGGACGGATAGATAGAGAGAGAGAGAGAGAGAGGGGAGGGGATAAGGAGGGTGGGAGGGAGGGATGGAGGGAGGGAGGGAGCAACAGTTCGTTTCTACCGAGGCGTTTCGCCTTTATAATGCCGTTTTGATTAAAGTATTTCTTTGTGAAAGGGGTGGAGAGGAGGGGGTTGGGAGGGTTGAGAGGGTTGAGAGGGGAGAACGGGGAAACAGAGAGCTCACTGTGTCTCAAGTTGGCGTCATCGGGTTAGATTCGACAATTTTTCTCTGTTCATGGACTCTTCCTTCCTTCCTTCCTTCAAAAACGATCCCTCATCCTCATCCTCATTCTCATCCTCATCCTCATTCTCATCCTCCTCCTTCTCCTTATCCTTCTTTCTTCTCATGCTCCTCCTCTTTGGAATGTTTCATTAACCCTAATCTCTCTCTCTCTCTCTCTCTCTCTCTCTCTCTCTCTTTTCTTCTCTTTCTTTCTCTCTCCAACCAGCCCCTTCCACCTCTCTCCTCTCCGTCCACCACACGTTGTTAGTACACCCCGTCGATCGATCTTTGCGATCTTAACTCGACCACCTAACGTCATTTATTTCGTTTCCTCTCTTTCTTTTCTTCTTCTTCTTCTTCTTCTTCTTCTTTTTCTCTTCTTCTTCTTCTTCTTCTTTTTTTATTAATTCTTTCTGTTTTTTTTTCTTTTCTTTTTTTTTTCTTCTTTACCTCTCCTCGTGAGACATAACGAAGCCCCGTGGTCTCTCTCTCTCTCTCTCTCTCTCTCTCTCTCTCTCTATCTATCTCTCTATCTCTCTCTCTCTCTTCGGACACTTTAAAGGATTCTCGCTATTCTAACCAACCGTAACGTACCATACATCTTGCGTCCAACGTAACGCTCGTTCGTAACAGTTATTTCTTGCCTAGTCCAATCGTGTCTAATTCGTTTGACCAAAATTGGCTCTTACAGACACACGCACACACACACACGCACACACGCACGCACGCACGCACGCACGTACGCGCACGCATACACGCACACGGAGCGAAACGTTATTGGAAATGTTATTGGAAATTTAATAATTGAAAGGAGTCGAGCGGCGGAAATAAATTAAAAAATAAGAAAAGAATAAAAAAAAAAAAAAAAAAAGAAAGAAAAATGAAGAGAAGAAAATAAAAAACAATAGAAAAATAAAGAAATAAAAACGAAAAAGGAAGATGATGTATTATTAAGGATCAAAGGAAGGAGAAGCAAAAAAGCAACGAATATAGTTACGAAAGATTGGAAGGGGGAAGTGAGAAGGGAGGAGAACACCTTAGCGGCGGCAGGCTTATTTCTATGTTTTTGCGTTTTGTTTTTATTTGTTTCTTCTTCTTTCTTTTTTTTTTCTTTTTCTTTTTTTTTTGTGTCAAAAGATATCTCGCGCGAAAGTGTGTCGTACGTGATTGTCGCGTATATACGTACGTACGTGTACGTACTTTAATCTCGTCGTTCCTCTTCGCTTCGAAGCGAGAGAAGAAGCAGAAGACGATAAAGAATAAGAAGAAGAAGAAGAAGAAGAAGAAGAAGAAGAGAAAGAGGAGGAGGAGGAGGAGGAAAAGGAAGAAAGAGAAATAAATTTAAACGTTAAACGTCGGTCGCCATCGGTCCGAGCGAGCGAATAGTTTCGCTTGTATTTCTCGAACTAAAATAGGATTTCTTGTATCGCTTCGTCCACGTTTTCAAGAGGAAGAAGCACGTCGGTCTCTCTCTCTCTCTCTCTCTCTCTCTCTCTCTCTCTCTCTCTCTCTCTCTCTCTCTCTGCAGATACTCTCCTCCACCGTGCCAGATGCAATTCTCGCGGCCTGGAATTTAAACCGAGACGTCGTCGTCGCGACGCCGAGGCACCAATTCGCCGCCACCATCCTTTTCCTTTCCCCTCTCCCTCCCCCCCCCGCCCTCGTCCCATCCCATCCCATTCCATTTTTCGACCGACCTCGATTCGTGCATTCTCTCTCTCTCTCTCTCTCTCTCTCTCTCTCTCTCTCTCTCTCTCTCTCTCTCTCTCTCTCTCTCTCTCTCTCTCTCGTACTCCCACTTACACTCTTATTCCCTCCTTCTCTATCTCTTCTCATATCTTCGAATGATTTTCATAAATTCCTTCTCTTGACTCTTTTTCGATCGAATCTTTCACATTTACATTGTAATCAATTTCGAGAAGGTGCGTCCGCTTAATTCCCTCACCTCTCTTAATACTTTTCTTCCTTTTTTTCCTTCCTTCATCTTTTCTCAACTTCCTGCTAGTCTCATCTGAAAAAAAAACCAACCAACCAACCAACCAACCGACCAACCAACCAACCAAGCCAGCCACGAATGATTTGCCAAAGTAAATTTTTCTAACGCTTTAAAAAGTCAAATTTTCATCACGATCAATTTTGTGGGTGACCTGATTAATTTTTCTAACTTTGCTGAAATTTTTTATTTCTACTCTCTCTCTCTCTCTCTCTCTCTCTCTCTCTATACCTTTATTCTAAAATTATTCACACGATCTTCACGTCGCTCGCGATTGACTCGCCGAATAAATTTTCGTTCGAGATTTTTTTTTCAGCGATTGAAATTTTTCATAGCCGAATCAATTTATCGTTAAGGCCGCGATTTTCATTTTCGTAACTTTTCATAACATTTCCTTCGTCCTTTCTTTTTTAAATCTCTCTCTCTCTCTCTCTCTCTCTCTCTCGTTCATGAAATTATTCTAACGATCTAATCGTCGTACGCCCGCGTTAGATTCATTTTTGCCAACGAATAAATTTTGCTCCAAGTTCGAAAAAAATAAAATTTCAATTTTTACGAGACAATGAATTTTCAATTACTCCCGACTTTAATTCTCTCTAACTTTTCTCAATTTTTTCCTCTCCCTTTTCTCTCTCCTTCTCCCTTTTTATTTTTATTTTTTCTTCTCTCTCTCTCTCTCTCTCTCTCTCTCTCTCTCTCTCTCTCTCTCTCTCTCTCTTTTTTTCCCCCCTATATTTTTCTCCTTCCTTACCTTCCACCACCTCTTTCTCACTGAACTTCCTCCTCTATACTCTCATTTTCAAATTCACACGATCCTACGGTGGTCGCATCGTCTAATCGCCGTCTTCCTTCTCTCTGCCAACTCGTCACGTCACGCCAACTCTATTCCATTTTCTTTTCCTTATCTTTAAGAGATCGCTCGTGTACCAACCTCGATCATCACTTTTATTTCCACCATTATATTAAATAGTTCTTGACATCGCCGTTTCTTTTTTTTTTTTTTTTTGTACATTTAACGTTAGATTTAAGACGATAAATCGTTGATTTTTTATTACGATATACGATCAAAACCAAAAAAAAAAAAAAAACAAGAAAAGATAGGAAAAGAAAAAAACCTTTGAGATTGGAGAATATTATCCAAATTTTCAAATTAAACACATACACGCGCACACTTATATATATATATATATATATATATATATATATATACACGAGCATTTCAAGGGCCAAATCGATTAACTCCACTTTCTGAATTTTTTTTTTTTCTCGATGGAGATCTCGACGGAGACCTCGCTATTTATATTTATAATAAATTATACCCTAATTAAATTCCCCTTTTATTGTATAAAATGTTTTCGGCCGTTGAATACAAAATAATTTCTTTCCAAAACCGAGCAGCAACAAGGGTCTTCTTACGTTCTACAACGTTTATTTGAATTTACATTTAAAAGAAAAAAAAAAAAAAAAAAAATAAGAAAGAAAAAGGAATATAGAAAAAAAATGAGAATTCCACGAAGCAATTTATTATATCGTTTCCATCGTTTCCATTACTCGGCCTTTCACTTTTGTTTTCCTTTTCCTTTCACGGAGTTAATCGATTCGTTAATGCGCACGTGGTTGATATTATATATAATATAAATACACAAAATCTGCGAAGAATTTTCACGCTTATCTATCTGTCCCTCTTCCAACTTGATACATTGAATTCTCTGAAAGCACACACACACACACACACACACACACACTCCCCTCCCCGTTCGTGTGACATCTGTTATCGTTACAATGAGATGTCTCATTGCATTGGCTGGTCGTCGTAGTCGTCGTATTAGCATAGACATAATATCGAACCCACATACGTGTATAAGGGGATCGAATCGAGTAGGCATCTTAATGGTGTATAGTAAATCATCATCGTTCCCCTCGGTTCGAAGCACCGAACAAAGTTCCTGACCTATCCCTCTTCGCAAATTATTTTCTACAGTTACATTATACCGTGCATGTATATATGTATATATATATATATATATATATTTTATATTGGATTGGCAATTAAGTGATTGACGGATTTTGTCCGAATTATTTTCCACAGTTTCATTATACCATATATATATATATTATATATTATATTGGAACGGCAATTTAAGTGATTGACATGCATGCATGCATGCATGCATGCATGCATATATATATATACACATACGTGCATGTAAAATTACGTTTGATGTAACTCGATTCGCGAGAAACTTACGGTATACGTTCTAACTAAAAACATGTACATGTATTGAAAGAAAATTCACAATAAATATTATTCTCGTATAAGGAACAGAGAGAAAGGATATATAATGATTATAATTGACGGTGTCGTTGATAAAGTTCATTGGGAAACATTTAGCGAACGTTAAGTTTTCGATCGGACGTACTTAATAGATTATATAAATGAGAAAAAATGAGAAGAAGAAGAAGAAGAAGAAGAAGAAGAAGAAGAGGAGGAGGAGGAGGAAGAGGGGAAAAATTGAAGAGATGTGAAATAATAATATAGATTATTCTCACCCTTCGACCCTATGATAATGAACCTATGCTGAAATTGAACGCACATTTGCTATCTCTCCCCCCCCCCCCTCTCTCTCTCGTAATACATGTGCGTGACAATAGATGACGCATAACCTAACATATTCGTACCTACGTAGAGAAATGCGTGTACGCTATTAATATTTCAAAGTGAGGACGGTGAGAGAGAGATAGAAAGAGAGAGAGAGAGAGAGAGGGAGGGACACACACACACACACGGTGAGGAGGGTCAGGAAAGATAGGAGTAGTTAGATGAGGGCGAAGAGGAGAAGGTGAAGAGGAGGGAAGAGGAAAGCTTTTGCCGGCTCGTGCACGAGCATCGAACCGTAAAGCTCGTTCCGTCGAGCTTTTCTTTGAGCTAGCTGACTCCCTCTCTCTCCCTCTCCCTCTCTATCTATCTTTCTCTATCTCTCTCTCTCTCTCTCTATTCGTCTATTTAGAGGATGGCCCACTTAACGGCTTCCGTCGCCTCGAACTTGCAAATTCATAAATACACACGCGCGTTTATACAGCCACGTTCGCGCAATTATTAAATACTATTTACATCTTCGTCCAAACGATCGTTGTCACAAAAAAAAAAAAAAAATAACCAGGAACCCTATTTCAAATGCAAAATAAAAATAAAAATGAAAAAAGGAAGGATAAGAAACAAAATAATTAATAATAATAATAATAATAATAATAATAATAATAATAATAATTCATAATCAAAAAAATATTTTCACGGAATTCGGTAGTTCGTGAAAAATCGGGAACAAAAAAGAAAAAAAAAGAAAAACAGAAATCCTTTCTCATCGATCTCGCTTTTTCGTTATTTTCCTTTTCTTAGTTTGTTTTTTTTTCCATCTCTCCCCCCCCCCCCCCCCACCTCCCCCAGCCTATATTTCTCGTAACGTCGACGCGTAGGTATCACTTAGGAGAGGGAGGAAGGAGGGTTGGTGGATGCACACGTATTTATAGCAATACATCTTCGTTCGTTTCAGGAGAGGTTAATGCAGTCGATTCGGCGAGCGGACGTGACGTCACGAGGCCTCCTCTCTCTCTCTCTCTCTCTCTCACTCTCTCTCACTGTCGTTCGCTCTCACCGTTAATAATTTTTCCTCTCCGTTCGTCGCCCGTCTCTCTCTCTCTCTCTCTCTCTCTCACTTGCTCACTCACTCGGTAATTCCTGTCCACTTCCGTCAATCCAGCGACCGCGTGCACTACTGCCATACTGCGGTGTGCCGTTCAATGTTGCCGTTGACATACTCGGTTCTTTTCTCTCTCTCTCCCTCTCTCTCACTTTTTTTATTTAATTACACCGACGAATTCTCCGAAGTTTCACCAAAGTTCTCCTCTTTCTTCTTCTTCTTCTTTTTTCATCCTCTTATTTTCTTTTCTTTTCTTTTTCTTTTCTTTTTCTTCTTTTTTTTTACGAACAAAAATAATCAACTAATATTTTGTTTTCCTCCTTTCCCGTTACGATCGTCAATGAAGGAACATAGTCGTATGCTAGCTCGTTTCATCTTGATAAAAAAGAATTATAACCCGTGATACTTCGCAAGTATAATAATAATTGGGCGCGTGAACGGTGGACGAAAAAAAAAGAGGGGTGAGGGCAATGATCGAAGAATGATCGTTAAGTATATAGTGTCAGCGGGTAAAATATTATTGAATATTTCGAAGTTTTCAACGAGGCTCGAGAGTCTTCGTAAATACGACGACTCGTGATTATTCGTGATAATTCGTGACGATCCGTGACGATCCGTGACGACTCGTGACGATTCGTGACGATCCGTGACGAATCGTGACGACTCGTGACGATTCGTGACGATTCGTGATTATTCGTGACGACTCGTGACGACTCGTGACGACGACGACGTTAAGAAGCTACAGGTAGTACGTACTCTCTCACACTTGTTGCCACTCGATTGCCACCAATTTCGTTCTACTAAGCGCTCCGTGAACGCTCTTTTCTCTCTCTCTCTCTCTCTCTCTCTCTCTCTCTCTCTCTCTCTCTCTCTCTCTCTCTCTCTCTCTCTCCCTAGAGGAAACTCTGGCAAAACAAAAACAAAAAAAAACAAAAGAAGCAAGAGAAAAAAATGATAGTAAAAAAAGGAATCGTTCCAAACGAGAAATCACGAGAACGTTTTCTCTCGAATCGTTTGTGTGCTTCTCGTTTTCGAAACTTCTCTTTTCCACACGAACGGACCCACGTCTGCGTCTCTTTTTTACTGTTTCTTGTTTTTTTTTTTTTTTTTTTTTTTTTTTATGATATATATGTACACATGTACATACAAGAATATACATTGACGTGATGGAGGAATACGGCACAAAGGAATAAATATCCTGTCCGTTTATCTATGACGGTTCTTCTATCGATCATGCGGGTATTATTGAATATAAAATACAAGCGATACGCACACACGTGTTGTCACGTTATTACTCTTACCCACATGATATCTTAACGGGTTTTTATTGTGGCGTTGGTAACATTACCCGAATTACGTATTCCAAATTACGCATACGCTCGTTGTACACGATGAGAGAATATATATATATGTTAACGTATATCGCGAAATATCACTTTTTTCTCTCTCTCTCTCTCTCTCTTTCTTTCTTTCCTTCTTTCGTGTCAATTAACGTCATTCGACCCACATAATGTAGGTTTAACATTTAAGATACGTATATACTCGATATACGTACATGCGTATGTACATATATATATATATATACATATATATATATATTTCTACATATGTATACATCAATTTCTTGTACACGTATGTATGCATATATGTATTTAATATGCATATTTAATATGCATATGCAATTTAAATGCTAGAAAAAGTAACGATAAATATAAGTAAAACGTGAGTTAGGTGTTGCGAGTTGTGAGTTGTGCTTTTTAACGGGATGATTTGAAAACAACGGCGATAACGATCGAGATCTCTTTATAGAGAAACGTCGAGCCGCGATAACAAAAATGATTTTATCGAAAGCGAGAGCCAGAGTTCAAATGGTGGATGATGGTGGTAGGGTAGGGTAGGGGGTGGGGTGACGGGGGGTTAATTAATGTTTCAGCTTTAAAAGCTTATCGCGCCTTCGCGTTTTATTCGTCGTATCGTCACCGTGACGCGATTTTCCGTACGTTTCGATCAATCGACGCGATTGCGATCTTCTCGAAAATTTACCCCTCCTTTGCCATTTTCAAGCTTTTTTTTTTTTGTTTCCTTTTCTTTATTTCGCAAAATTCTCCCCCCTCTCTCTCTCTCTCTCTCTTTTTCTCCCGTCTTTTTTTTCCGTTTCGCTTCGTTTTCGTTTTCGAAAACGCCAAATTTTCGTCCTACGTCATTGGGTTTTTGTGGACGACGGAGGAAATGTTTCGATGAAAGGAAAAAAAGAAAAAAAAAAAAAGAAAAAAGAAAAAAAGGAAAAAAAATATAGAAGACGAAATAATTAAATGTAATCGAAAACCATATAGAAATTCGTAGTTTCGTTGATATTATACTCTTTCTAACGAGCGTGAACGTATACGTTTCCCGTCGTTCATTTATCGAGGATAATAATTATTATTATTAATCCACGGCGTCAGAGTGGAGTGTTTTTAACTTTTCGCCGTTAATCATACGTAATGCGAGAGGTTGTAGACGACATTGTACAACGACACGGGATCCATTTAAATACGAACGAAATATTTTTATTATTAATTGATGATACATAACCTCCCGATAATTACTCTTTACTTACTTACTAATAAATAAATTAAATTGTCGTCGGTCTTTCGTAGCTCGTTATATTACGCCTTTGATACTACTCGATAACAATAAATATCATAACGGTTTATCTCGAATAATTTCGATGAGATGACGCCTAGAAGAAAGAAAGAAAGAAACAAACAAACAAAAAAACGAACAAACGAACGAACGAACGAACAAAAAAAAAAATAAAAAGAGAGAGAATAAAAAGGAAAATTTATTCGAACAAAATTATCGATAATATGACGAGTTACGCGATTTATCGATAATTTGTGCAGATAAATTCGGATGGAACGTAAAAGTCACGAAATAAATAGAGAATATTATCGTTCGTTGCGATGTTCGTTCGATGGCATAAATGTTTCTCGTCGAAGACGTGGACGAAGACGAATACGAACACGATTACGAATACTAGATGAGACAACAGAGGAAGAGAGAGAGAGGAAGAGAGAGAGAGAGAGAGAGAGAGAGGAAAGAAACGTTCACATTTGTTCGTGGCAAAAGTCGCGTGGGCAGGATGCAGATACGGCCTTGACTAGCAATGCGCGAACGACTATACTCTCTCTCTCTCTCTCTCTCTCTTTTTTTAGATGGGCATAGCTCGCAAATGCTCTTCTAGTCGTAAACAACAGTAGATGAGATATATATATATATATATATATAGATAGATAAATAGATAGATAGGTAGAGAAATAGAGAAAAGCGCGTGTACGTATTTACAACTCTACGCTTGTGTATCTCAAAATACGTGCGTGTATATGAAAGACGCTGGTGGTTCGGAGTTTAGAATAATGTTCCTAGTGGTTGATGATGATGATGATGATGATGATGGTCGTGCAATAGTATTCGCACTCTTACACCTATGTAATATATTACGTGTCCTCGACACTATATATCTCTCGAACACATGGGAGGTGTCTATATATATATATATACATATAGTATAGGAGCCATCGAGAATGATGCGAATGACGTTGGCGTACGCGTTCTGTTCTGTTCTGTTATGTTATGTTATGTTATGTTCCGTTCTATATGCTATTCTGTGCTGTACAGTACTGCACTGTACTGCACTGCACTGCACTGTGCTGTGCTGTGCCATTTCGTTCTGTGCTATGTTGTGTGTGTGCGTTGTCTTCTGTTCGTTCTATCCTCTCCTCTCTACTGTTCCGTTCTGTTCCATTCCATTCCATTCCGTTCCGTTCCGTTCCGTTCCGTTCCGTTCCGTTCAGTTCCGTTCAGTTAGGGACGACAGACGCAGGAGGTTAATGACAATATGTCAACCAGCACGGACCCTCCTCCCACGCCTACATCGACCACTGGCCCATATAATAATTATTGTCGCATGCGACGTGTCGTACGCGAGCCCTTTCTACGTCCCCACCCTCCTTATCCCT
>OU964967.1:8214863-8219863 GCA_918808275.2 Dolichovespula sylvestris
AACTAGATAACAAAGATATATGCAAAATAATCTCAAGTCTTATACAAGTATATATACCCTTCATATATACCTTCATGCATACACACACACACACACACACACACATATATATATATATACGCAAGCGTACCGGGCTTGTTAAAATCCCATTAAACGTCATTACAACGGGAATATGTACCTGTGCGCCATGTGAAATAATTGATGGCCGATTCTGGAAACGAGTTTTAATACATTTTTGATCGGAGCCAAGGGAAACGTTCGAACCAACGTAAAAGATAAAATTGTCAGATAAATCCAATCAAAGTTAGATATTTATGTAGGTATGCAAAGAGAATGAAATGGGGAGGTAGAGAATATCATGAGTTATTTACTTTCTATTACTCTTCTTCCTTTTCTTTTTTTTTTTTATCGTCGCATTTTTCCTATTCGTTTCTATCTCTATCTCTCTCTCTCTCTCTCTCTCTTATTTCTTTTTCTTCTCTTCTTCTTCTTTTTCTTTTTTATCGTTCAAGTAGAACGTCAGCGTCAGAGCAACAGCGGTTAAAGCACCTATCTAAATATACAGACGCTCGTACGTAACGTATATATGTATGTATGTACCTATGTATGTATTTATGTATATATGTACGTATGTATGTAGGTGCCCCTTATGCCTATGTATATAGTTATTTTCTTTCGCCACTTATGTTATCGCTAATTCTTTTCCTTGATCCACGATGTCTGTGACCTTGACCCTGAAGAAATCAAGTTCTTCTTCGGTTGAGCCGTTCGCGAGCGTTGCTTTAAAAAAAAAAAAAAAAAAAAAAAAAAGAAAGAAAGAAGAAGAAGATGAGGAAAGGAAAGAAAAAAAATGAAATGAAATGAAATGAAATGAAATGAAATGAAATGAATCGAGATGAAATGAAAGAACTAAATGTAAATAGTAAAAATTACGACGATTACAAGTTCTCAATCTATTTTTGTATTTCGTATTTTACAATATCGTAAAAATTATTCATTATATTCTAATACGATACGTTAAATCGTTCGAAGGACGTAAAGACGTATGCGCGTTCGAGTTCGTTTCGAAAGCAAAAGTTTCTTTCCTTTCCTTTTTTTTTTTTTTTTTTTTTTTTTAATATTTCAAATAAAGCGAAACACGGTTCGTTCGAATTTATTTCAATCGAATCGCCCCTTTTTCTTTTTCACTCCTTTCCTACCTTTTTGTTTCCCTTCTCTCCTGCTTTTTCCACGTCCCCCGAAATGAAATTACGTACCTGGGTTGGTTTTGTTTCGTTAAAAAATAAAAAAAAAATAAAAAAAAAAAAATAAACAGAAAATAACATTTAATATTATTATATATTTAACATTTAATATTATATATTTAATAATATCCGCGCGTAAAGCATCGAGTAAACTCGTGTTTTTTCTTTCGTAGTGGTATATAATTTAAATGAAAAGAGAAAAGGATTACGATTAATAAAAAGAAAAAAAAAAAAAAAAAAAAGAATTAGAAAGAAAGGGAGAAAGAGTGTGAGTGAGAGAAAGGGAGTGAGGTAAAAGAGAGAATGAGTGAGAGTGAGAGAGAGAGAGAATCAGTGAAAGAAAGAGAAAGAGGGAGAAAGATTCACGCTCGTCGACCGTGTGACAGCATGACCGAAGAACACATATCGAGTACATTCTATATTTACCAGAGCGCTAACTTATCAGACAACTTTTATCAGGCCAACTTCCAGATGAGCTCGAACGTCCTCCTCCTCCTTCTCCTCCTTCTGCTCCTCCTTCTCCATCATGTATTTTACTCGTTGACTCGACGGTGCACTCTCTCTCTCTCTCTCTCTATTTATCTATCTATCTATCTTATTCCATGCCTTTGATCTCTCGTCTCGTTTCTTTGAGTTACGCAATCGGACAACCAAGTTAGCAGCCGTTGTTTGCATCTCTCTATTTCTTTTACTTTTTTTAATTTTATTTTTTATTTCTTTATTTTTTTATGTTCTTTTTCTTTTCTTTTTTTTTTTTTTTTTTTCTTGTCGACGTCCGTTCGAACGTTACTACGGCAGAATTCTTAGGTTTTCTCTCTTTATGTGTGTGTGTGTGTGTGTGTGTGTGTGTGTGTGTATGTGTATATATATGTTTATATATTTTATGTTTTTTTTTGTTATTATAAAAAATTATATTTCTTCCCAATGATCGTACGATGTACGTATGTATATATATATATATATATATATATATATATATATATATATATATATATATGTACACAGGTATAAATTATAGATTTTTATAGTAAAACATTATAAGGAAAGAAAAGACGATAAAGAAACACTGTCGTGACCTTGAAAAAAAAAGGTATCGTACTTTTTCTCTGAGATTATTTTCTTTCCAACGATCGCGTTTTACTTTATTTTATTCAATATTGTTATCTTTTATATATATATATTTATTTATTTATTTATTTATTCCTTTTTTTCTTCGTTTTCACGTAAGAACCATATATATATAACGTAACGAATTCTTCTCTCCTATCTTCGTTCTTTTTTCTTTTTTTCAGTCTTTCTTTCTTTTTTTTTTTTTTTTTGCGAAATGATATATAAACTACCGCTTTCCGAGATTCTTAATCATAAAAATAAACTCATTTATAACGATCCTTAAATTTGCTTTCGCTTAGAACACGCTAAAATTAGTTTAGTATCGAGAATAGGCCGGTTCATCGTTCGCGTTAAAATAAAAAAAAAAAAATAAAAAAAAAAAAAAAAGAAAAGAAGAATAAAAAAAACGACAGAAAGAAAGAGAAATAAGAAGAGGAGGAGGGAGGAGGCGGAGGAGGAGGAAAAATACGCTTGTCGAAAGAAACGATAAATTTTGTCAATAAAAAAAAAAAAAAAAAAAAAAATCGCAACGACGAGAGGAATAGAGAAGGACGTAAGTCGTTTCTCGTGGCCGTGTTAATCCGCGAAAAAAGTGTGAATCTCTTCTTTCTTTTCTTTTCTTTTTTTTTTTTTTGCGTTTAGTTTTAACCGTCCTTCGCTGTTAATCCGATTGGTACACGTTGCGTCCAATTTTAGTTATTTTTTTTTTTTTTTTAAGTCTACGGTTTCTTTTTTTTTTCTTATTGATTTTTTTTTCCTTTTTTTTTTCGTTTCTATGAATCACTTTTCTCTATCGATGTATCAATACGATTCAATTTTCGAATAAGTAACGTCGGAATTTTCATTGGAACCAAAAAAAAGAAAAAAAAAAAAATACATTAACGTTATTTACTTAGTCATGGCATTTTATATTCATTTAGACAACGAGACGCGTCGTGCGTTTATATATATATATATATATATATATATATATATATATATATATAAAACAAATAATTTGTTGGAAATGTCATATCATATTGGCCGGTCTGAATATTAACGATGATATTATTATTATTATTATTATTATTTTATTCTATTTATGTTATTTTATTTTATTTTATTTTATTTTATTTTATTTTATTTTATTTTTATAGGAATATCATTTTCATCGTTATCGATGATTCGTAGGCGCACGTGTTACGTATTAGAGAGACTTCACCCACCCACACGCACACGTATGCACACACACACGTACAAACAAACACGTACAAAGAGAGAGAGAGAGAGAGAGAGAGAGAGAGAGAGAGAGAGACAAACATAGAGAAGAGACACACGCGTATTAACGGAGATTCACAGAAAGACTCTCTCTCAACATACAAGTTGATGTAGGTCGTCGGTTTGTAATCAGTCAGTTGCTTCGTTTTATCGTTGCTGCTATCTCTATCGTCGCTATCATCTGCAACGAGAGAGAGAGAGAGAGAGAGAGAGAGAGAGAGAGAGAGAGAGAGAGAGAGAGAGAGCATGCATGACCCAGATCGTGCGTCGTTAATGTGTTGTACGTACGTACGTACATCCACGTTTCTGTCGGCGGCCTTTTCCAAGCCTGCGCTCGAATAAACGCGGGCAAACGATGATCTATTCAAGATGGCGCGTGATAAGCGATTATTATCGTTCAAAAAGAGTGTGCCTCTTGCATTGTTGCTGCGCTTCTACTTCGGTTGATCGGTTACGACGTGTTACACCAATATATATATATATATATACCCGCTGATCGTTCTCCTAAATATATATATATATATATATAGGTCCATTACCTTTGCACTTTAACTTTTCTTTTATTTATTTATTTATTTATTTATTTATTTATTTATTTATGTATTTATTTATTTATTTACTTTTTTTTTTTTTTTTTTTTTTTTTTTAGAAACTTACGACCGATCCTTTTTATGAGCGTATTATTAATTTGTCGGTAACAATTAAATTCGATGAACATATTATTGATACGAATTTTAGAACTCTACCTTGAAATGATTTTCTTCCCTTTGAAATTTAATCCCCTCCCCCCCCTCTCTCTCTCTATATATATATATCTTCCACACTCTTTCCCTTTCAGTTTCTTCGCTTGCTCCGATGATTCAGGAAAAAGGATGTACCGTGAGCACGTCCTCCGTCACAGTGAAAAGATAAATCACATGTCTTTAAGAGACTCACTCTCTTTTCCCTCTCTCTCTCTCTCTCTCTCTCTCTCTCTCTTTCTCTTTCAAAGCCCTCTTTCCTCTTTATAAGAGATCGGTGGTATGCTTTACAACAGGTGTATAATCCCGAGTATCCGTTGTGCCATTTTCTTTGATAAAAAAATGTCGATTACTACGAAGAACGCGTGCCTCTTATCCCTCCCTCCCTCCCTCCCTCCCTCCCGCCCTTCCTCCTTACCTCCCTAACCACCCTCCAATCCCCTCTATCCTTTCTATCCCTTTTCATCGATATCCCTTCTTCGTTCTTTTTTTCCTCAACCTTTTCTCTCTTTCTTTTTTCTTTTTTTTTTCTCTTTCTCCCCCTCCATCCCAAATGAAACACGAAAAGAATTTTCACGAGAATATCTCCTTCGATTCGTATTTATTGAATATATTCTATTAACTTCCAATCACAACACACACACACACA
>OU964967.1:8224863-8227363 GCA_918808275.2 Dolichovespula sylvestris
GATCGAAGAAATTTTTACATAGACCTCGCGAGTGTATATACGCGTTATATTTATATTCGTAACGTCGTGTCTCGGTCGTTACGTTAAAAACGAACGATCGGTTAGCAAAAATGAAAATACGTTTTATGGTTTGCCAATAAAAATGCGAAACAACGCGAGCTTTGTAATTATCCATATCGAATATGATATATTATTCGTACAATCAATATATATATATATATATGTATGTATGTATTTGATCATTTATTTGTTTATTCGTTAAAATATTTATCGTCAATCAATAAAAATACCGTTTCTGCCGAATTAATGTTCTCGGAGAAAATTTCGGCTATCTAACGAACGTACGTTTATTATAATCATAATTATTATTATAGTAATAATAATAATAATAATAATAATAATAATAATAATAATAATAATAATAATAATAATAATAATAATAATTAACCATGTGAATGCGGGGCCAATGAGAGTCCTATTTAAATTTGATATCGCAAATATTCGACGTGGTGGTTGTGGCTGATACGGATCCATTACGCGCACGAACGTGTATAACGGGTGGCGGTGTATAAAATTAATTAAAAAAATAAATAAATAAATAAAATAAAATAAAGAAAAAATTAGAATCCACGCGTGATCGTTAGAAATAGAAATAAATTATGATACGACCAAGTGTGTACGTTCGATTTGTGGTGTAGTAACATCGTCGTCGTACACACGATTACGAAACGAATCAGAGAGAGGAGGATGATCTCGTTCGGACCAAAAGATAAACGATATTCGCTCGACCTAATCTAAAGCTCTTTCGTCGAGTAAAATAAATCGGTGAAAAAGCAAAAAAAAAAAAGAAAAAAACAAATTGCCGCTACGAGAGGAACGAATGTACGAGAGATAATTTTTCTGATCGAACTAATACAAATTTGTTTTTTTCGTTATATATCGTCGACGACAATAGAAACGACTGGGAACACGACTGAGGAGGACGAATGCGAGAAAGAACGTAAACGAAACGTCGTGAATTGGCGCTCTGTCGTCGAAGGGTTATCGTATTTTCGTCTTTCTCTCTTTATTTACATATTCAAAGGAGGAAACATTTACATTTTCATATACATATATGTATATATATATATATATATATATATATATATATATATATACTTTTTTTTACTTTCGACATTGAACTTTTAATCGTTCACAGTTTTTAATATCGATCATTTTGTATTTAAAATTAATATTCATCGAAACATTTACACGCACACGCACACGTGTATACATGACACACATACGTATACCTCTATAATATAATATTAGTGTCCCATAAGTTTCTTCCGTATCGTGTATTCATTTCGTATCCAAAAAGTGGAAGAAACTTATGTATGTATGTATATATGTACGTTCGTGTTTATATGCGTGAGCGTCCATTGAATAATTTCCGTATGCTCATAATGGATATAATAGAGATAAATATGTAACAAGAAAAAGAGATAGAGAGATAATTTTCACTTACTTCTTCTCCTCCTACTCCACTACCTCCTGTCTTCGATGCAATGTAGAAGGACTTATCCATAATTTTGTTCGTAGTGCGTACATACGTGTTGTTGTCGCGTGTGCGTACGCGAACGAAGTGACGATACAGCATGCGCCACCTGTAGTTTTATTTCCTAAAGAGCCATTGCAGTACTTATCGCTGACTATAGGTGGCACCACTGTTATCTTGCCGGGTGCATCCCTGCGTCGCAAAAAAAAATTCTTGCAATCTTTTCGTTTAATCTTTTTTTTTTTTTGTTTATCGTTATTATTTTCTTTCTCTTTTTTTTTCTCTTTCTCTCCAACTTTTCTCTTTTAATACTATTCTTATCTCTTTGTACCATTAAGGTACGAACTTTCTTCAAATATCCTTCGTGTTTCGATCGAAAATTCTGTGTGTGTGTGTGTGTGTGTTCGTGTGTGCGCATCATGTTTCGTGCACTCGCGACGCGATCGATCGTTTAACGTAATTTTAAATCGTACTCTTTACGACGGTCCGTTTATCCATGTTTTTTATTTTCTCTTCGTTATTACTCCATCGTTGTAGTTATTTGGTTTTCGTGTTTTCTTCTTTTTTTTTTTTCTTTTTTTTTACTCGGAAAACTTCGCAACATCATGTACATTCGAGTCTCCCCGAGTGTTAGGCATTGTACAGGTTATACGAGGGACGAAGCCCTAACCTAAAGAAATTCAGAATTTTATATTTAACGAAGAATCGTCGTGCTCGCACGTAAGTAATTAAAAACGTTTCAATCTCAATTATTAATATTATTATTATTATTATTATTATCATCCGATCGAACCTCAACGAGACTTATTACGAGCGTGACGTGAAAAGGAGAATTCATCGCCGCTCGAACCGAACGACACCATGCTCTGACGTTCGAATTTAGGCGGGAGATTTGAATCGACGAAAAGAGAGTACATAAAGAAGGAACGTAAAAAAAAAAAAGAAAAGAGCAATTCATAATTC
>OU964967.1:8232363-8257363 GCA_918808275.2 Dolichovespula sylvestris
GACGCAAACCGATGAGAAGAGACGAGTACAGGAAAGAGAAGGAAAAATAAATTTTTAAAAAACAAAGAGAGAGAGAGGAGGGGGCGGGGGTCGAAGAATGAAAAAAAAAAGAAACAAGAGATGCTAATAAATGTAAACAGAATTGTTTCCTTTCAGTCGGTGAAAGGATGTCGGAAAGGATATAGAGTGAGTGTAGGAGGGAAAATGACGATTTAGACGACAGTTCAAAGAGAAAGAGAGGGTGGAAGAGAGATAGAGATAGAGATAGAAAGAGAGAGAGAGAGAGAGAGAGAGAGAGAGAGAGAGAGAGAGAGAGAGAGAGAGAGAGAGAGAGAGAGAGAAGATCGTTTCGTAAAGATAACTTTGATCGGAGTTATAATGAGTTAAGCAGCAGACTCGTTTTACGTCGCGAGAGAATTAAATTGCAAATGTATTTCCTCTCGTGGGAACAGCCTCCGTTCGTTCGTTCGTTCGTTCGTTCGTTCGTTCGTTCGTTCGTGTAACCAACCATTCGTGGCACCAACCACCACCATCACCATCACCATCATCACCAACACCAACACCAACACCAACACCAACAACCATCGCTATCACCACCATTCGTGTTTGTACTTTTCTCTTTCTCTCTCTCTCTCTCTCTCTTTCTCTCTCTCTCTTCGGTAACTTGCCCCAACGGTGAGACAGACGCATTTTATAATTTTATAACTCCCTTAGCGAAACGTCCAAAGCAAAGGCCGATCTTTATCGTCGACTCGAATCGTCGTAGTTCGGAATTCGCGCCAATTTTCGCACGCCACGTCTATATCTGTAACTCTCTTCCTCCTCCTCCTCCTCCTCCTCCTCCTCCTTTATCTCATCCTTCTCATGCTCCTACCATTCTCGTTCCAACACGAATCGCAACAAATCGACGTTAACGTTTCCTTCAGATTTCGCGTCGATCACGGACGATAAACCGTTCCTTTTTTTTTTTCTTTTTCTTTCTTTTTATTATTTTTTTTTTTTCTTAATTTAAACTCGGCTTTATCATCGTGGAAAAATAAAACTCATAAAGTTTCTCCTTTACCGTCCCATTCTCACGCCTTTTACTCGGCAACGTAGAAGAAACATTCTCCGTTTTCTTTTCTCCTTTCTTTCTTTCTTTCCTTCTCTCTCTCTCTCTCTCTCTCTCTCTCTCTATATATATATATATTTTTTTTTCTTGGGCGTTCTCTTCTAACTTCTTGAAATACTGTTGCATGTACGGATACATTTCACTGTGCGTGAGAACGTTTCGTAGGAAAGGGTAGGAAGAATGATACTGTGCCTATACGGTTTGATACTTCGAACTAAGTTTTCTTACTATCTACGAGCATAAAACGCAGCGAACAAAACGAAAAAAAAAACATGTAAAAAACAAATAATAATAATAATAATAATAATAAAGGAAAAACAATATCTCTCGATAATCTACTAATCGTTGGATTTCATATAGTATACAAAATAATTGAACTATCTCACTGAACGTATAATATATATATATATATATATATATATATATATATATATATATATATAAGGCAAGAACGAAAGATAAAGAAAAGAAAATGGAAAAAGGAAAGAGAGATAGAGAAAGAGAGAGAGAGAGACGAAAAGAAACGAAAAAAAAAACGAAAAGATTCACGGTAGCGCAGTTTATATATATATATATATATATATATATATATATATATATATATATATATATAATATCTATATACACATGTATATATACTGAAAGTCTCGTTACACCTTCGTGGTAAGAGATACTGGTCGATCTCGTGGATCATGGATCAGTAAGAAAATCGTGGAAGAGAAAGAGAGAGATAGAGATAGAGATAGATAGAGAGACTTAAACGTAAACCAACGAAGGCAGCCAAGTGTGGGAAAGTGAGGGAGCTGGCCTCGAACTCGGAGACCTCAACCTTCTCTCTCTCTGGTTAACCTGGAACTAGCAGCAACAGCGACAGCAGTAGTAATAGTAGTAGTAATAGTAATAGTAGTAGTAGTAGTAGTAGTAAGAACAGCACCAGTACCAGCACCACCAACAGCTCGCGCGATCTTAACGTGTCTCTTCCTCTTACCTCACCTCCTCATCATCTTCCTTCTTTTTCATCCTTTTTCCTCTTATCTTTTTTCTTCTTCATCTTCTTCTTCTTCTTCTGCTTCCATTACATCGAGCAGAAAGCGGTCTAACAACTGGCCTAGTCAGAGAAATAGAGAGGCCTTACCATTTTTGAGAGCAACGCCAAGGATAGATGAATTAAAAGGGTGCATAACCCCTTTTTCTATTTTTGCGTTGCATTATAATTAAACTCTAGAGAGAGAGAGAGAGAGAGAGAGCTCTCTCCTCGTCGAATGTAACATTCCTTTCAAGGTCAACCCACCTCCCCCCCCCCTGGAATAAGGATTCAAATCGACCGAGGTTTTTCATTCGCTGTACACATTTTCACACACGCCTAACTTTTTTATATTAATAATAATAATAATAATAATAATATAATAATAATAATAATAGTAATGATAATAATAATAATAATAATAATAATAATAATAATAACTCCATGAACTTATGGAAATTTTTAATATTCGGCATTGCACACGTGTCCCATCTATCTTATATCGCCCTTGCGCTATTTTCTTCGGTATTTTTTTTTTTTTGCTTTTTTTATTTTTTTTTTTTTTTTTTCGTCGTCGTCGTCGTCGTTGTTATATCCTGCATATATTCGTCTCGCATAGTTCCTTCCCGAATGAAAATTCTTTCCGAGGTCATTACAATGAAGATTCTATATCGTCCTCGATCCTAGGCCCGTTATTTTTCTACTTCCGCTTTTCGTATTTTTTCCTTTTTCTTTTTTCTTTTTCTATTTTTTTTTTTGCCATATTGAACCTTGCACGATCATCCCTCGATATATCGTTTTATCCTTCAACACTTGGCATTAATTTCGGACGAAAAGAAAAAAAATAAATAGAGAGGGAAAATAGAAGAAGGAAAAGAAAAGTGAAAAAGAAGTAATTTCAACAAAAAAAAAAAGAAAGAAAAAAAGGAAAAAATAAAAACGGCAAGACTCCCATATTAGGATCTTAGGCACGTACATCGATCCAATTACAAGTAATACGAAGCCCCCCATCATCGTATTTGAATAAGCTACATACGATAAACTTAAGAAAGTGTCATCTCCGCTCGATCCTCTACGTATGTACATACAGCCGCTCATAATAATAAAGCGAATGAAGAAGATCAGTTTTCTTGCGCGTCTGCGATCTTTGATCCTGAGATATATCATCATCCCGGTTCTTATCTATCCCGCCATTCTCATTAGAAACGTCATTGGCTCGCCACTGCCGATCTCGCAGTTGGCGGCGCATATATTAGTTGATCTCGAAACCGAGGGGGATGGATCGTCATCATCCTCTTTGGATTGTTTTCATTGATTTTTCGAGAAATAAATAAATAAAAAAAGAAAAAAGAATATTCATCGAGCGCAAACGCGGACGAAACTCTTTCCCGGTTGATGATTCTCCTTTTTTATTTATTTTTTTTTTTTTTCTATTTTTTTGCTGTCTTTCTCTCTCTCTCCGCTTACAAATATTTATACACGGATATTATGTGTGTGTGTGTGTGTGTGTGTGTATATATATATATATATATATATATATATATATATATATATATGTATGTATGTATGTATGTATGTATACCTAAACGCGTACGTAGAAATGAGTAAATAAATGCATTACATACATACACGCGAACAAAAATTGGTAGTAAAAATTTCTAAATATAAAAATATATTAAAAAATATATTAAAAAGTATATAAAAAATATATAAAAATTTCTAAATATATATATATATATATATATATATATATATATATATATATATATATATATATATATATATATTACTTCATTCACCAAACGTTTATACCGCTATAATGGTCTCTCCTCGATATAATACGATCATTAATTTGTCATTCAGTCGGTATACTTAGAGATCTCTCTTAATGGGGACTCGTCTAAGTCACATTAATCATACGCACATCTCCGAGTATTCCTTTTATCACGTACTTAACATTTTCTCATTAATTTACCTGGACACATAGTAGTGTGAGTATCTAAGAGAAGTCGAATCGAAATACTCTTTGCTTATAATTTTCTTTCTTTTTTTCTTTTTTCGTTTTTCTCGTTCACGTGAAAACGATCGAAGGAGGAGGTTGAGTATATCGCGATTTTTGATAAAAATCGTGATTGCATCGCGGGGAACAGGGAAGAGAGAGAGAGAGAGAGAGAGAGAAAAAAAAAAGAGAAAATGATGAAGAGACAGAGAGAAAGAGAAAGAGAGAGAGAGAGAGAGAGAGAGAGAGAGAGAGAGAGAGAGAGAGAGAGAGAGAGAGAAAAAGCTAAGCGAGTTTAGAATTCAACGGAGGATTTTAATGGCGCAACAAAAGAAAAGAAAGTCACCTTTCGAGAGGAGAAGATATTTATGAGAGGGTGCGGGAGGGATCGGGAGGAGGGGGAGGGAAGTACATGATTTGATTTAAGATAACTATTATCATTTGGCATCCGGTTACACCATCTCTTCCAATGTGTGTATTTGTGTGTGTGTTTGTGTGTGTTTGTGCACGTATGGGTGTGCACATGAAATAAGTTACGAAAGAAATTTGATACTTCACTTCTACAAGATATATATATATATATATATATATAGTAAGTTATGCGAATGAATATCCGTTCGTGTTTCTTCTTATCTCTCCTTTTACACACACACTCAAACAAACATACAGATAGATAGATAGATAGACAGACAGACACAAAAAATTTTTCCTTTACGTATTACGATCTTCGAGTGAGAACCCCTATCGCCATTACTTAACAATTTCGATCTATTCAAGTAATTGGTATCAAGGTTTAACACACACACACACACACACACACACACACACACACACACACATATCAAGGTACGTCTATTTTCTTGCCACTACCCTTCTTCCACCCTCCTTTCTACGACTCCTTCGAAATTTTGTTATCTCTATCTCTCTCTCTCTCTCTCTCTCTCTCTCTCTTTCTCTCTCTCTCTCTATCTCGTTCTATCGTTCTGGTCCAGCTCCGATTCAAGCTGGAGCACACTCTAACACACCGAGCATTCTGTCGCTGGTTCGACACTCTCCCGGGATACTGGGATAACTGGGTCATAGAGCCAGATATCGACATCGTTCGCTTTCCCGTTCTCCCCGTGCCCTCCTTTCCCCTCCCTTCCCCTCCCTCTAGAAACTTTATGGGATATAACCTACCATCGTCCATCCACCCTCTCTTTCTTTCCCCGATCCATAATCCTACGTAATCGAACGAATTATCATTCACAAATACGGATTCACGACACACACACGCACACACACACACTCTCTCTCTCTCTCTCTCTCTCTCTCTTCCAGCTCCGTCTATTTTTTCCAAATCTTTCATTAGAATTATCTTAGATAATACATTTCGATTTACTCTTATACCTCGACGAATAATCACTAATAACATCCCCGTCATTATCATTAATCGATTATTATTATTATTATTATTATTATTATTATTATTATTGTTTCGTAAAGATTTATCATACTTCCTTCTTGTCTTATTAAATATTTTACAAAATGCCTTACAATATATAATTTTTATCTAGGTAATGACAAAAATATATATATATATATATATCCCGTTGCGAGGACGTAGCTTTCCCTTCGATGAAATCAAGCGAAACGTTTAACAAAGAAGGATATATATATATATATATATATATATATATATATATATATAAACGTTTGGTACGTTGAAAAGTAGGGGAGGGAGTCGATCGAAACTACTACGTACCTGTACGTACGTATCTAACTAAATAAATAAGTAAAGGTACGCGTGAAAACAGGTATCTATGGGATATTTCTTTAACTTCGTACCAAGGCTGCCGCCTTCGAATTAGGTCAACCCCTGCCAATGGGTTGGAGGATTGGATGGCGAGGGGTGGCTGCTGCTGCTGCTGCTGCTGCTGCTGCTGAGAGAGAGAGATGGGAGATGGGATTGGAGGCCAAGGGGTGGGTGGGAATTTCTCTCTTGGCGCACCAAGCGCAGCTATTTCACACCCTCTTCTCCCCGTGCATCGTCGTCCTCTCCCTATGCGCACGAGCACGAGGAAGGATGGTACAATCCATTCGGGGTGACCGATTTCCTCGGTAACACCTAGCCTCTTCCATGTGATCTCAGCTTAAAAAAAGAAAAACAAGAAACCTTTCGAAATCCTATAGAATCGCCGAGGTACGACTTGCAATAGTGTCCTATATTCGTCCAAGGGACAAAAAAAATCGATTAGGAAAAGATAACAAAATTCGATAAAAAAAAAAAGAAGATAACGAAAATCAGTTTTACTCGTCGGTCCCAGCCCTATCCCTTCTCTTTTAATAACAATCACCTCCGATCATCCATCGTCCTGACCCGCCCGGTCCCGTTCGTAAAGGGGAACAAAAATGAATAAATAAAAAACGAACCGTTTAATCTGATTGGGAGGGTACGCAAAGGGAGAAGGGTTTGTCAAAAAATTCTACGAACAGTATGATTCGTTAGAGTCAACGGGATCAAACGAATAAGTGACTCGGAAGTGTGTCAATTTTTCGTTCCACCGTGTTACTCTTGGGAGGTGTTATATTCGTAAGGAGAGAGAGAGAGAGAGAGAGAGAGAGAGAGAGAGAGAGAGAGAGAGAGAGAGAGAGAGAGAGAGAGAGAGAGAGAGAGATGTAAAAGAAGAAAATAAAGGATAGAAAAGACTCGAAAAATGAATTTGAACTTGTCGCACGTATTACAGGTCGTATGATTATCGATCCGTCGTTAAAATCAATCGACGATCGATCTAATCGATGATAAACGGTTTAATTAAAGTAAACGAGGGAACACATAACACGCTCGATGGTCACAACGTGAGAAGGATAAATTTGTGGAAGAAAACGTGGTAAAAGGGGGGCTGGTGGCGTTGATATGGCGTTAGTGTGTTGGTAGAGTGGAGTAACAGTAGTGGTAGTGGGTAAGTAGGTAGGTAGTGTAGTGTAGTGTAGGGTAGGGTAGGGTAAGGTAGGGTAGGGTAGGGTAGGGTAAGGCAGGGTAAGGTAGGGTAGGGTAGGGTAGGAGTAAGGTAGAGTAGGGTAGGGTAGAGTTGAGAGTAGGTATAGTAGGTGTCGAGGTCCGGATTTACGTCATGGTGTTTCGCGGCCACGTTATGGGGAATAAAATGGGACAACCGAGGAAAGACGACGATGGCGGTCAAGGTGGGTGGTGTTGACCCGATTTTCAGCTCCAACCGGGGCTCCTCCCACCCGACGACCGACCGGCTGACACACTGCTGCTGCAACGCCGTTGCTCCTGTTACACCATACGGCCCTGACCCGACCCCGAGCCACGGATCCCTCCATAGTCGTTCTCCTACCTTCCTTCCTTCCTTCTCTCTCTCTCTCTCTCTGTCGATCCCCCACCCTATCCTTTCCTCTATCTCTCTCTCTCTCTCTCTCTCTCTCTCTCTTAAGCGTATCTCTTTGCGTAGGTCAGTGTCGTATGTGTCTTCCTTCTTCCATCATCTTCTCCAATTTCTTCCCCTACCATTAATACGTCACTGTACTGATTCAAATTTATTCGAGTTCTTTTTTCTTCTCTTTTTTCCTTTTTTTTTCTTTTCTTTACGCACGCTCATCGATCGTCACCACCATCGTTCTCACAAAACGACGTTGCTTTAATTGTTATATATTTGTTTGTGCACGTACAACGATTTTCTTTTCCTATCCATTTTTTTATTTATTTGTTCAATTCTATTTATTTTTCTTTCTTTCTTTCTTTTTTTTTTTTTTAATTATAAAATTGCACATGAAACGGAGCAAGATGGATATATCGGTAGACGCTTTGTCAAAGGCTGAGAACGAAAGTGTCTCGCGCGTTTAACGTTCGATTACCAACTCCACGAGTTTGGTTATTATTAGCCGGTTGTTGAAGTACCTTTGCTCGTAAATATTCAAATAATGATTCATTCATACCGAATTAATATTAAGATCCTGTGACTATGTTCCCCCACGACAAACTTATTCACGGTCCGGGGGGTAGAGGGACGGGGATGGGGGGGAGACCCACCGAACAAACCTAACACGTACGAGTTTAATATTCTCTATTCACTCTGTTAGATTTTCTATAAATAAATAAAGTTAGACGGATTCGTTTTGAAAGAAAGAAGGAACGAGAGAGACAGAGAGAGAGAGAGAGAGAGAGAGAGAAAATGAACGGAGTATAGAGTTGATCGAATTTATATATCCCTTACGTAGTGCATTACAACGTCAAGAAAAAAAAAAAAGAAAAAAAAAGAAAAATGTAAATTTTATCCGAAATCGTTCATTTTTTTTGTTAATTGTATATAAGAAGACGATAACAAATTTTCAACAAACGTCGGAATAATTAAATTTCATTCGTACGCGAAATTAAATGTTCATAAGGCTATCTATTTTTATCTTATTTTATGTTTCTTTTCTTAAATTTTTTTTTTTTTTTTATTTTTTTATTTTATTTGGACGTTATTACTCACGCATTGCGATCGTTCGTTCGTTCGTTCGTTCGAGAGAGAGAGAGAGATAGATAGATAGACAGAGAGGAGGATAAAAAGAGAGAGATTAAAATCAACGAACCTAACATTAAATAAACGAACTATCAATCTTCGTATACTTCTCAAAAACTTAGAGAGAGAGAGAGAGAGAGAGAGAGAGAGAGAGAGAGAGAGAGAGAGAGAGAGAGAGAGATACTACAGATTGCGTGGGCTTTAAACTCGACTCGACTCGACGTGATGTATGTATGTTTGTATGTATGTATAGATGCATGCATGCATGCATGTATGTATATATGTATTTATGTATGTATGTATGTATGTATGTATGTAACCACGGCAGGCGTGCCCGTTTACGTGTGCATTTTGCATCCGCGCGTGTTGGTTGGTTATAACTCTCGAACGTAGAATTAAAAATTGAGGTCACGCCGGAGGACTGCCCTACCAAAGTTTTTCTTTTTAACATCGACGAATAAAACTGTGGTAGCCCGCAAGAAACGATCGCATGCACGCACACATACATACATACATATATACATATATACATACATACATACATACATACATACATACACACATACATACATTCATACGTACGTACTCTATACGTATGTACATACATTGTATACACACGTAAGTATGTAATCTATATCAAACGAAACAGCAGCGCGTACACACAACATATAGAAACACATGTATACATATATATATATAAATATATGTGTATATATATATATATATATATATATATGGAGCAGTTACTCATACACTTATTTTACGAAGCGGTCGAGAGTTTTTAAACCACGATAGAGGAGGGGAGGAGGGGTAGGAAGAGGAGGACCAACACTCGGAAACCAGTATCAATTTCTAAGAGTCTAGTTTCACTATCAAGGTTGAATTTTAACTTGCGCTGGTCAGCGCCATTGTATGTCATTAATTGCTACCATGAGAGAGAGAGAGAGAGAGAGAGAGAGAGCGCTTGCTCGCTCGCTCGCTCACGAGAGAGTCGGAAGGTCAAGGATCAGGGTTCAAGTTCGTTCTCTACCACCCACTATCGAATGTAAACTTTACTAAACGGCATCGATACACTGGCGTAGACACTAATTTTAATTATCTAATTTTTTATTTATTAATTTATTTATTCCTTTTTTTATTTATTCATTTATTCTTTTTTTTTCCTTCCGTTTCTCTTTCTTTCTCTTTTTTTTTGTCTCTCTCTCTCTCTCTCTCTCTCTCTCTCTCTATCTCTCTTCACTCTCGTTCGACCAAACTCGTTTTTATACTCTTTTTATCTTTAATTCTCGCGAGATACCGACGCGATCTCTCTCTCTCTCTCTCTCTTTTATTATCAAATTAAAATAAATAACTTTGGATACATATGTGTTCCATCTAGCTAAGAAGGGAGTTTAGAATGATAAAAAAAAAAAAAAAGAAAAAAAAAGAAAAAGAATTCTCTCCTCGAAATTTGTCGCTCAGCGATGTTGTCAACGTTGTCGTCGTCGTCGTCGTGTCCCCGTGGTACCGATGATATTTTTGAAACGACTGAACGATTCGACCTACTTTAAAGAGGAAAAAAAAAAAAAAGAAAAGGAAAAAGAAAAAGAGAAGAGAATTTCGTCGGAAAAAAGAAATTCGTAGAGATCGATGAACGAGCTCTCTCGTGTCCGGTGTCTTCGTCGGATATGTGTTTATTGTTAATTAAATATGATCGGTCGAACGTACAAGAAGAAAAAGAGGAAGAAGAAGAAGAAGATAAACAACAATAGTTCGAGAGAGTAAGAGCGGGAGGAGGGATGTTCGTGGATCGTTATAAAGTTTATCACGATTCCTACATTCCCATCATACTCTCTCGTTGGAATAATCCATAATAAAATAGTTTTGTTAAAAGACATTAGGTTTCTTTATACAAGATACGTACGTACTACGTCGTACGAATCGCGTTTAGATACTTACCTCTACTACTCTTCTCTCGTTACTCTATCTCTGTGTTCAGGATAGACAGATGGATACAGACAGACAGACAGACAGACAGACAGACAGTCTTAAAGACGGACGGAGAAAGAGAGAGTGAGCGAATGAGCGAGTGAGTGAGTGAGTGAGACGTACGGATTGAGGTAGGAGAGGAAAATGCGTTTTCCGTTCTCGTCCTCCTCGAAGGTCACGTGTGGGCGCTGTTAACTTGGATGATGGTGGTGGTGGTGGTGGATGGTGACGGGTGCGACGTTAAAGAGAACGACGACGAATTTATTCCACATTGACGAGCGGACATCTTTACGTGTGTATATGTATATATATATATGTATATGTATATGTATACACTAACACATTCGTATACGTATGGTATACGAATATGTATACGTACGTATACCTACGTTCTCTCTCTCTCTCTCTCTCTCTCTCTCTCTCTCTCTCTCTCTCTTTTTCTCTGTCTGTCTGTCTATCTTTCGCAGATAAATTTTCTTCCACGTATTCCTGGTTTGTTGCTTTATCAATTAACACGCTTAAACGGAGGAGGAAGAAAGAGAGAGAGAGAGAGAGAGAGAGAGAGAGAGAGAGAGAGAGAGAGAGAAAGTGATTGAGTGAGTGAAGTTAAACGAGTTTTATCGTAAAACGTTGGTGTCGAAAAAAAGCAAAAAAAAAAAAAGATTCCTTCCATCCTGCACACACTGGAGATTGGAGGATAAATGAATTGATCGCGAGGAACGATGTCGTCGTCGTCGTCGTCGTGAAAGAATTCGCGAGCGGGACACTCGTTGGGAATCATTTTTTATTTTCTTTTTTCCTTCTTTCACCCCTACCACTCCTCCTCCCTCTCTTTCGCGAGTAAGGAAAATTCATCATGCGCATCATCTCAAGGAGATCAACGAGAAATCCGACGTACTCCTTTTTCTTTTTTTCTTTCTCGTTTTTTCCTTTCTCTTCTTCTTCTTCTTCTTCTTCTTCTTCTTCGTCTAATCCGCGAACGAAACGACGAAACTCGCGCCGTAAATATTTCTTAAAAATTGATCGATCGATCGAACGACGACGACTTTAAATAGACTACGACTTAGAGACTACGACTTAGAGACTACGACTTAGAGACTACGAATCGATATGCTTTCATTTTGATTCAGTCTTAAACGGATTAAAAGGGTGACATTAGAGACGGAGAACGTTTAAACGAGATTCATTAATTACGTTTAGATATTAGATACGCGTGGTTCTTTTTGTTACGCTTTATATATATATATATATATATATATATATATATATATATATATAATTATTATTATTATTATATATATAATAATAATTATATATTTATTTATATTTATATATAATAAAATATATATAATTTGAGAAATTAAATGGATAGAAGGACCTGCATTCCGCGTCTAACGTGTACCACCTTCTTCCTTGGGATCTGCATTCTCTTTGTTTTCCTTCTTCCATCTCTATCACTCTCTCTCTCTCTCTCTCTCTCTCTCTCTCTCTCTCTCTCTCTCTCTCTCTCTCTCTGTGTCGTGGCTGCCATTCGTTCGTTCTCGCGTCCTTCCTCTTCTTTCACGGTATGCTTCTAATGCTCGCGAGGAAGCAACACACCAGACGATACAATCTTCTTTTCCTACTCTCTCTCTCTCTCTCTTTCTCTCTCTCTATCTATCTATCTATCTATCTATCTCCATCTCTATCTCTATCTTACTCACTCACATACACATGGACGCACAGACATTTTTCTCGCTCCTTTTTTTTCCTTCTTCTCCTTCCTCCTCCTCTTTTCTCACAAAGTGGTGTTAGAGAGATAGAGATATAGATAAAGAGATAGATAGACAGAGAGAAAAAGAGAGAGAGAGAGAGAGAGAAGAATAGCCGAAGGTCGATAGTGGGCGCGGAAGGCACACCCGAGCATGTTAATGCACGGCCCTGATCGTCGATCGACACGATGACGTGTCCTTAAAGCGTGCTGACGACGTTAGCGGGAACATTAGTACCGCGACCAAGTCCTATATATAACTGAAAACGTCGTCGTCGTTCTCTCTTTCTCACCGGTGGAAGAAGAACAAACGCGTTTCGTAATAATGCGAATATCCCCGATATGATCATCGTGAATCTTCGTTTACTTCCGTCGTTGTCACGAAAAATTCCGAACGTCTCGCGCAATTACGTATTATACGTATATACGTATATATATATATATATATATACGTACATTGTATTTCCCATTGGTCGATTAGTAAATATTTGGATCAACGAGCTCTACCGAATAATACCGAGGATAACCTTCGAGGAAGACGACGTATATATATATATATTATATATATATAGGTCGATGAGATTCCCTTTAACGATCTCTAATGTTATTGTTTTCGTTTAATAATATAATCTTTCGCTTGTTACGTACGAGCCTGCGTTGTGTTCAATTTTATCCGCATACGTATGTGGATCCTCGTGCGAGCAAGACGACAAAGAGGACGACATTTTGGATTTTGTTTTAATATTGAAGACTAAATACTTTATCAAGGATTTTGCTAAGGATTATCATCGTTCTTCCATTTATATCGATTGAGGATTACATCGATTTACCTTATTCAATAATTTCGTGTGAAGAGAGAGAGAGAGAAGAGAAGAGAAGAGAGAAGAGAGAGAGAGAGAGAGGGGAAATGAAAAAGAAAGTTGCAATTGTAGGATAAGAGTAAGTACGTAAGCTTTGGTGTTGTTTTTTTTTATCGTTTACGATGATCGTCCATGTATTTAATACGTCGAATCAATAGAGAAATATTTGATCGAAGGAGAAGAAAGTGTGAAACGCGTGTTAATAATGAGAGAGAGAGAGAGAGAGAGAGAGAGAGTGTGTGTGTGTGTGTGTGTGTGTGTATGTGTATGTGTGCAACGAATGATTATCAATGAAAATTCTCCGATCGTGAAAATAGTCAATATCGTATCGAACGTTTGCGTCCGTTGAATGAAATACTTAGAAATAATTCGTGTATCCGTGTTAGTCGAATATATTTCATTCCTTTTTCTTCGTTTAATATACATGAAGTGTAACGATCCAACAGATTTCTATAATGCGTCGCGTTATTTGACCTCGGGAAGGGGTCAAGAGCTCTCTCGATACTATCAACGTCTTTTAATATTAGAAATCTTCTTTTTTTTTTTCTGTCTTTTTATTAGACAATTTACGACCACGTATTTAAATATCCACACACACACACGCACACACGGACGCGCACACGTACGTACGTATATTCGTGCATACGTACACAAACAACAAATTTTACAGACATTTACGAACAAATATCTGAATATTTATGCACGCAAACACACGCGTACGTGTATTCGTGCATACGTACACGCAGAATTTTACAGAGACATTTACGAACAAATATCTGAATATTTACGCGCGCGCGCGCACGCACGCACACGCACACATGTATGTATATTTGTACGTACATATATGTAAGAGAGAAGATACGTGTGGTAACGATCTAAAAGATTTTTATCATGCGTCGTTATTCGACCTCGAAAAGGTTCACATTAAATCTACCGTTAGGTCCACGTTCTCCATCCTTCTCCCTTTTACAACTTCGCCTTCACTCTTTCCCTTTCAACGATTATCTCACTCGCCGTACAGGTAGGGATTCCCTCCTTCTTTCCTTCCTTCTTTCTTTCTTTCTTTTTTTTTTTTCATTCCATTTTTTTTTCCTTCGTCCTCAGACGTCAGACAGGACGTGCAAAGCCGAAGGAGGACGGGAACGGGGATGGTGATGCGTAAACGGGTGGGGTAGGGGTGGGGGATGGGGGTGAGACCTATATTGACCTGGTCCCGACGAGTCCTACCTTCCTTTGGCTCTCCGTTCTCGAAGGACGGGTTAGACGGGAGGGAAGAGTGAAATAAAATAAAACAAAAAAAAATAATAAAAAAAAACAGTGAGACAAAATGAAAGAAAAAAAAAAAAATAAGAAAAGGGAATTAAAGTCAATTCCCTCAATTCCCTTTGAATTCATTAAGGGTCGTCGAAAGAATTCGATGGTTCTCGCTCTTTTTTTTTTTTTTTTTTATTTTATTTTTGTCTCTCTCTCTCTCTCTCTCTCACACTCTCTCTCTTTGCAATCCCCTTTATATCCACTTCTCGCGGTGCATGATTTTTATAGGGTGCTAGGATTGGGGTTGGGAGAGGAAAAAAGAAAGTATTATCTCTTTCTACTCGTCAATCTCGTGATTCTTTTCTTTTCGTTCGCATAAATACCGAGAGGAGAGGGAGAAAAATTAATTAAATTAATAAAAAAGTAAATAAATTTTTTCCTCGTTTCGACAAAAAGCGCGCGCTTGAGATTCGTCCGTTCGACCGACCAATCGATCGATCGATCGATCGATCGACCAATCGATCGACCGACCGACCGAGAAAGTGGTTTTTAAAGGTCCCCCATGCATATACATACATAGTCGTATACATGTAAGAGAGAAGAGACTCGGGAGACACGCCACGAAATGGAGAGTCATGGAATTCCACAGGAGATTAAGTTACTACCGTCAGTCTTCCTTTCAAGGGAGGAAGAAGAAAAAAGAAAAAAGAAAAAGAACAAAAAAAAAAAAAAGAAAAGGAAAGAAATCTCTGACCACCGTACTACTTTTACGTCGATCGAATCGGAACGATCTAGATGGTATTATTCCAATACGTTCGCGCCAAGAAGAAAAAAAAAATAAAGAATAATAAACAAGATAGAAATTAGAATATCGATTTACTTATAACACTAATTTTATCCATCGAATAATTATAATCCTTCTTCGATTATTCTTTCAATTATTTCAATATCGTAATACCCTTTGTTATCGAAAAAAAAAAAAAAAAAAAAAAAAAAAAACAATAGGAAAATTTTATGATTTGTACTTCTTTTCACTTTTTTTTTTTTCTTTTTTATGAGAGTGAGAATCACGCTACGCACTTTCGATTCACCGTAGCTCGATCTACGCTCGATCGTCGATATATAATTTTATATTATTATAATTTGTAGGATATATCGAGAAACTTCGACGACCGGGAGTTGCTTGGATATCTATTTATTTATTTATTTATTTATTTATTTATTTATTTATTTATTTATTTATTTTCAAAAGCTCGGCGATAACTTTATGGTGTTTCTTCGAAAAATGGTGGAGGAGAAGGGGAAAAAAATGGAAAAGAGAGAGAGAGAGAGAGAGAGAATGAGGGAGAGAGGGAGAACGGGGAAAAGAGCGAACTCTCGAGGAAATTCAAGACGCGATCCTCTCGATCTTTTAGATCTTCTCGATCTTCTGGATCTCGACCGGGTCAGGCACGACAGGGAAAATCAGATAACTGAGAACACGATGCGCTTCCATCGCCCATAACTGAGCTTGACTTTCGAAAACTTTCTGTATGAGGACAAAAAAAAATTGAAATAAAAATAAAGATAAAAATAAAATAAAACGAAAAAAAAAAAACGATATCGCAGCGTCCTCTCCTCTCTCTCTCTCTCTCTCTCTCTCTCTCTCTCTCTCTCTCTCCCGATCTAATCTCGAAACGTAATCGAAGTGTTGCGAATAACGAAAGCGAATGAAACGACAAAAATCGAACATTTCTTTTTTTTTTTTATTTCTCCCACCGAATTATTCCGCTTTGATTTCTCGAAGTTCGTAGGATCGGATACATAAAAAAAATATATATATATATATATTTATATAAATAAGAAAGGAAAAAGAGAAATGTAAAAAGAGAGAGATAAGAAAACGACGTGCGCGCACCGATACTAAACTTTAACTCTAACTCGTTGCGCCTATTTCATTGCATTAGTCCATTCGAAATGACTCCCAATTGACCTACATAAATTCTTCTTTTTTGTTTTTTTTTTTTTTTTTTTTTTTTTTTTTCACGGCTCGTTGTTTCGCGATCGAATCGAGTATATAATGATTGTTACGCGCGATAGGTCCTACTAACGAAAAAAAGGAAAAAAGGTCGAAGGGGAGAAAGGAGAGAAAAAGGGAAAGGACGGAGAGTGGAAAGAAGGAGCGAGTGAAAGAGTAAGAGAGAGAGAGAGAGAGAGATAGAGAAAGGGTTGAAAACAAAATTCTCTTTTAATTGGACCTTCGAGATCGTTAGTTCGTTAACGAGCACGATTGTGATCCCACGGATTAATTTGGAAAAAAAAATCTCTTCTCTCAAACAGATACACACACACACACACACACACACACACACACTTAGTTTTATATATATATATATATTTAGTTTTATATATATATATATATATATATATATATATATATATATACACACGTATATATACCGGGGTCGTACCGTTTGTTATCGTTCTTCACACGACGGAGACAGACACGGTAAAGAAAAAGGAAAGCTCTTTCAATCGTAAAAGAAAGAAAGAAAGAAAGAAAGAAAGAAAAGGGGTGGGGGAAGAAATACAAAAAGAAAGAACCTGTCTGAGGGATCCCCCCCCTCCCTTTAGAAATTCGTCGATTCGTTAGCGGGTCCAGTTTTCGTCGTTCGGACTCTCTTGTCGAGTGGAGAGTAAGAGAGAGAGAGAGAGAGAGAATAAAGAAAAAGAAAAAGAAAAAGAAAAGGGGGACACCTATAGCAATCGCAGTATTTTGTCATGTTAATGCCGAAAGAGAGAAAAAAAAAAAAAGAAAAAAAAAGAAATAAAGAAAAACAGAAAAAAAAAAAATATCCGACATTTTTCTTTATCCGCACGTGTGCGTGCGTGCGTGCGTGCGTGCGTGCGTTCCTTTTTGGGCACAACCAGCTGATCTCCGTCGATATTCTCACGAGGGGTGGTGGACAGGGGGGCAGGGGGGAAGGGAGGGGGAGGGGCCGAAAGAAAAAGAAGAGGAGAAAAAGAAGGGGTGGGGGAGGGGGAATGGTTTCCACCGTTAAGAATCGTTCGCTCGTTGCACTTGCTTTCAAACGCCACCCGTACCTTTCTTATTTTTTAACATAGAATAGGAGAAAGAAGGAGAACAACAAGTAGAAGAAGCAGGTAGTGGTGTAATATATAGAAGAAGCAGAAGAAGGTGGAATATAACGTGAGAATTGACCGGCGTGTTCTCTCTTTGCTTCAACTAACACGTTTTCAATGCTGACTTTGTTTGTTTGAGAGAAAGAGAGACTGAGAAAGATAGATAGAGAGAGAGATAGAGAGAGATAGAGAGAGAGATAGAGAAGATTTCCTTCATTATTTTCGAGACTTCGAGAAACAGAAGTGTGCATTCGTTGTTACGACTAACAATGAGTATCCTTCGTCGAATATATTTTTATCTTGGAACATTATTTTTATTCTTTTAATAGAAATCGTTAGGCGGGCGGGAGGGGTAAGGGGAGGGGGGAATGGAGGGGGGGACGTGGTGGCAGTATTATCGTCCATTAGGGATTTCTTTTTGTTTTTTTTTTTTTTTTTTATTCTTTTCATTCGTTTTTCATTCTTCTTTTTTTTTCCTTTTTTCTTTTCCTTTTTTTTTCTTTTTTTTTTTTTTTTTAATTACGTTCACTCGAATTATTTTTCCATCGTTGAGTTCTGCTTCAACGCCTTCCCCTCCCCTCCCCTTCCCTTTCCCTCCTCCACCTCGTCCTCGTCCATCCCCTCCTCCTCCTTAAATATCCATCGATCGTTAAATAAAACGCGTGATTCGAAATTGTTATCATCAATTCGTATCGTGCCGTGAGAATTTTATTTTATTTTTCGATTGGAGGTCGTTAGAAAGAGAGAGAGAGAGAGAGAGAGAGAGAGAGAGAGAGAGAGAGAGAGAGAGAGAGAGAGAGAGAGAGAGAGAGAGAGAGAATAGATCGAATGTCGTTCCTCTCGGTTTATTGGTGGCTATGATAAAAATTGGCGCATATATACGTGTATCTTGACCGAGTTTCACTGTTCGACTTCCCGTATATACAATTCGATAGCACCTGTACTTGTGTGTTTCAATATATAAAAGAAAGAAAGAAAGAAAGAAAGAAAAGGAAAGAGAAATAGTAAATCTCGACAGAAGGATGTGGTCGGTGGATGAATTGAATGAACGAATGAATGGATTTATGAATGAAGAGAGAATGTTCAATGAAGAAAAAAAAATATATACATATATATATACATATATATATATATATATATATATATATATATATATGTATGTATGTATGTATATATGTACATATATACACGTACGGATCACTTGATTATAATTTCGAGTGATGGTAGGTTTTGAGAGCGAACAAAGAGGAGAGAGAGAGAGAGAGAGAGAGAGAGAGAGAGAGAGAGAGGAGGAGGATGAGAGAAAAAAGAGAAAAGCCCTATAGTATTTTCGGGACACCCTTTATATCGAAGTCTCTGAAACGCATCTTCCTGCTAGGAATAGCTTCTGGTAAGTCTCCCGGCAATTAGGTGAATCCTGGGCTAGAATGGAGGGTAGTAAAAGTAGGCTGAGTTGCGTCTGGGGATAGAGAGAGATAGATAGATAGATAGATAGTGAGAGAGAGAGAGAGAGAGAGAGAGATTGGACAACAGGTGGCCGAGCTAAACACGACTTTCCGTGCTCGGCTTTTAATCCTCTCCTCTCCTCCCCTTCCCCCTCAACATCCTCCATAACCTTCTGAACTTCCTTCTCTCATCCTCTTCCTCTTTTTACTTCGGTTTTAATTTTTTTTCTTCTTCTTCTTCTTCTTCTACTTCTTCTTCTTCTACTTCTACTTTTTTCGATCTCATCCTCCGTGAAAGATCTAGAAAATTTTACGCCAACCACGTGTTTGTTTGTTTGTTTGTTTGTTTGCTTTTTTTTGTGTTTTATATATATATATATATATATATATATATATATATATATATGTTGTGTGTGTGTGTGTGTGTGTATGTTATTGACCATGTAAATAATTAAATTGAAAAAAGAAAAAGAGATGGTATTCCAATGTATCAATATATCGATAGTTTCCCCCGATTGTTATCTAATTGTATTAATAAAAATCAAAAATGATATCCGTCGATCGTAAGAAAAATTAAAAGAGAAAAAGAAAAACAAAAAAAAAAAGGAAAGAAGACTATGGAATATTTCTAACGAATTGGAAGATTTTTAAACACCCATCTGTTTCTAATTCGCACGTTAAAAATGTTTTGTTACGTAGGTAATCATTACAAAAAAAAAAAATGTTAAGCATACTTTCTTGCGAAGATGGCAATCTTTCGAAACAAAATTCATACGATACGCATACCAATATACATATATCTGATATAACATATATTTATATATATATATATATATATATATATATATATATATATATACTTGTGTGTGTGTGTGAATGTATGTATAAATTCAAGGCCAAAGGAAGGAACAAAAGTGGTTTTCACAGAGTCAGCTTCGTGTATTGAATGCAAGAGAGAGAGATAGAGAGAGAGAGAGAGATAGATAGATAGATAGAGAGAGAGAGAGAGAGAGAGAGAGAGAGAGAGCCCGTGTGATTCTTCTCTCAGGTATATTATGCAATAATACCAGTGTCCATTTAAGGTTCGCTGATACACATCGTTCGATTGACATTGACTCTGTGCCGTGTCGTTAAACCGACCGATCGAATAGCATTATACACCCGTCCACTACTGCAGGCCTTGCATTATTATTTTTATTATTTTTTTTTTTTTTCTAATTTTCGTTTTTTTTTTTTTTTTTTTTTTATCTTCTTTCCGATCTGATCTGATCCGATCTGATCGACGGTAGAAAATAGATAAGAAAAGAAAGATGAAGAAAAAAAAAATAAAAATCTTCGATTCAATGATCCGATGTAATATACCTACACACACACACACACACGCACACACATACATGTATACGTACTATTTCGCATAGGTTTTCCAATATCGGCTTACACTCGTTTAATCTCTCGTCAATTTGTTTTACGTTACTGTATTCGACGATTACGAAACGCATTTTGAGGATTAAGTCCACATTGAAAATTGTTAACGCTTATCGTTATTGTAATAACGGCGATGAAATTTAAGGATGATGACGATGACGATGATAATGAGGCGCGGAATAAAGTTTGTCTCCTTTTCTTTTCCTATTTCTCTTTCTTTCCTTTTTTCTTTTTTTTTTTTCGTCGTACAAATTCAATGAATTAATCGAAGTTTTACAATCCACACCGTTTTACCGAAGATAATAAATATAGAATGTGCTCGATGCGATATATACGTACGTGCATTCATTAGACGCATATATGCGCCTTTATATTATTGTTACTCGAACGGACGATGAATTGTTCGAGCTTGCGTAAAATGATATAAATAAATAAATACATAATCGCGTTTTAATACTTCGCGCGATATCATTTCTTGTCTCTTTCTTTTTTCTTTTTTTTTTTCGTGCGAATTCGTTGACACAGAAAATTCTTGATCTCTTCTTTTTCTTTCCTTTCTTTTTTTTTTTTTTTTTTTTTTTTTTTATATTCTTTTTTGATGACGAACGAGAAATACCGAAAAATTCCGGATGACTATCTAGGTCAAAGTCGATAAAAAGAAAAAAAAATAAAGAGAGAGAAAGAGAGAGAGAGAGAGAGAGAGAGAGAGAGAGAGAGAGAGAGAGAGAGAGAGAAGATTAGCCGAGAACGTAAGTAATTTTCTTACGAAAAACTTTCTTCTACTACTTCTTCTTCTTCTTCTTGCATAGTAGAACGCGTGTGTGTATCATAAGTTTTACCAGTTAAAAAATCCCAAAGAGGTAAAGTTGGTCATACCTTAACCGCGATTACGCGATTAGGTACGCAAGCAAAAGAAGGTAGTAGGGTATGCGCATGTTAACGTAGATTGTACGTTTATGTAGGCGCATCATCTGGTTCCGCCAATTCGAATTTCAAATATATACTCTCTCGCAATTCGTTTGAAGATTTTCGTAATATAATAATAACAATAATATCCGGTATTATTCATGGTTACAACACGGAGAGTATTAAAACTAATGGGAACGATTTCTACGTATTGTTACAAGGTACGAAATTTCATTGACGGGTGGTACGTTACGTGTTTTAAATTACGTGGGTGGGGTAGGGGTGAGGGTGGGATATCACTAAATTAGTCATTAGCATGAATTCGTAAAAATCTGACGTCATCAAAGTCCCCTTTACATAATGTCATCGAATAAAACCATCAACCCTCTTAGTAAGAAATTAATACCCCGTTTACGTACATACGTACGTACGTGTTGTATATATGTATACACACACACACACACACACATGTAAATTACGCGTGTATATACAATGTATATCGATTGAAATCTTAATACTAATAAAAATATTATTCTTTTTGTTTCAGGTGAGTAACAAAGTGTCCTTTTTCGTGAGCTATTATCAACGAACGATTGACATATCAAGGTAATCAAAAGGGACAAAAAGGAAATCTTTATGAACACGGATACATATTAAAAAAAAAAAAAAAAATAGAAAAAAAAGTCAACAGAAAGATCCGTCGAAAAATTAGTCGGAGAGACCCCCCCAATGGTTTGGTTTGATACCATGCGGAATGATTATTTTAATCTAGACGAGGGTCGAGACAACGATGGGGGCTGGGAACGGGGGAGGGGAGGAGGTTGTCCCTTTTACGAAGGTAAGGGTGAGGGATGGGACGAGTTATGACTGGAGAAAATCGTTCGTCGCACGAATCATTCGAATTTCATGATTGTACGATCTCTTACGATCTTTGAATGATCACATACCTACCTACCTAACTACCTAGCTACCTAGCTATCTACCTATCTACCTACCTATCTACCTAAACTACACCTGTTATTGTCGATCTCAGCAGGTCGGCGAATTTAAAGGTGGAAGAAGAGAGAGTGAGACAGATAGATAAATAGATAGATAGATAGATAGATAGATAAATAGATAGACAGAGAAACAGACAGACGGATAGATAGATGGATGGATAGAGAAATAAGAAAAAAGTAAAGATAGAGAGAGATAAATAGAGAGATAGATAGAGATAGATGGAGAATAGAAGAGCCTTGATGCGTGGCGGAGGCCTTGCGGTGTTCAACGAAGCTTCACACGGCTCTGTAATCATGTCCGGTTTCCTCCGGGTTGTATTGCTTGTTGTAATGCTCGGAAACGCTTTTAAAGAGAGAGAGAGAGAGAGAGAGAGAGAGAGAGAGAGAGAGAAAGAGAGAGAGACAACAAACACCTGGTGGGGGTTAGTACGCGTTCGTTTATGAGACACCGCGCGCGCGAGTGACAACGAGCGAATAAATTTTGATATCTCGCGAGATAAACTTGTTTTAAGGCCTGTGAATATATACGAAAGAGAAAGAGAGAGAGAGAGAGAAAATGAACAGAGTATAGAGTTGATCGAATTTGTTTGAACGAGTTTATATATCCCTTACGTGGTGCATTATAAAGTGAAGAAAAAAAAAAGAAAAATTTAAATATATATATATATATTAGATATTTCATGTGCGTCCCGTCCCGTATCCATTTAATTTCAAGGACGTCTTTTGTCGAATCTATTTATTTAAAAAAAAAAAAAAAAAGAAAAGACGACGACGACGACGGGGTGGTTTTAGAGATATAAATGTTTCGATTAGGGTAGAAACGTTTTGACGGATCGATCGATTTCGAACGAATTAGATCAGAAATAAGAAAATCATTTTATTTCTTTTTTGTTTTTTTTTGTTTTGTACAACTCGTTATTTATCCGTTTTATATATATATATATATATATATATATATATATATATATATATATATATATATCTTCTCGAATGAATGACGATCGTGTCTTCCTGATCGATCGCGTTTTTAATACGATTAATTGTAAATATCGGTATCGTTCGTGTAAAAAGTTCAACAAGAACAAAGAAGAAGAAGAAGAAGAGGAAGAAGAAGAAGAAGAGGAAGAAGGAAAAAATTTGATAATAAAAAGTTGTCGCATACATAAATTTTGTTTTAATTAATTAGCTCGACGTACGATATACGTGTAATCTCCGTGTACGTACTTATAACACTTACGTACCAATGGGTTAACCGATTATTTATTCGCGCGTTCGCTTAACCAACGAACCCGATCGATCACGATAATTCCCTCGATCGATATGTGAATCATCATCGTCCGATGGATGATCCATCGAATGCGTACGACGAATCGTGAATGATGTTCCTTGTTACTTTTGTTAACAAGACCGGAGAAAAAGATATTATACAACGTTCGAACAATCGATTCCATTCTTCCTCGTCGTATTCTAACTTGTTAAAAATTTCTAAATTGCTATAAATATATATGTATGTATGTATATATACATATACATATACATGATATGTATTTGCGAGTTCGACCTTCTCCTCCTTCTCTCGTTTTGCCAATACCAATGTTAACGTTAATGCTAATAATACTAATGCTTATTTAATACGTCGGATTCTCGAAGGAGGAAGGAAAAGTCCTTCCACGTGGAACGTTCAAGTATATACGTAAAAAGAGGTGCGGTTAGTTTTACACCATTACTGTTACTAATACTACTTACCAATACTACTACCGATACTACTACACAGCGCTACTCTACTATTCCGCTAATATACCCACTGGTGGTACAGGTAATGGGCCTTCCAGTCGCGAGGAGATCCGTTCAAGGTCACGCGTCCATGTTCGCGCCGACAATACACGTGCCTCTCTTGATCCGCGAGACTCTCTTCCAACTTTTTATCTCCCGTCTTTTTCTTTTCCTTTTTTTTTCCCCTCTCTTTTTGTTTCCTATAATAAACCTCACTATTCCTAATTCAAACACTCTTTTTTTTCTCTTTTTCTGTTTTTTTTTTTTTTTTTTTTTTTTTTTCTTTCGAATTAGTCATCGCCATCATTTATCCTCTCGTCATTTATATCCGATCGATTTTCTTTTTCTTCTTTTATTTCATCGTCCGAACGCCGTCGCCGAATCGTCTTTCTCGCTTCTGATCATCATACGAATTCGTTTGGTTTTTCTCTCTTTTTTTTTTTTCGCTCTTTATTCTTTTTTTTTTTTTTATATATATATTCAATTAAAATTACTTCGATAACATAATTCTTCTTGTTCCTCGAGATGTATGAAATTAAATATACGATATCTCGTAATTTCGTTCGTTACCTTGGATAACTTGCATTTTGTATTTTGGATTTAATCGCGAGGAAGCTTAAAAAAAAAAAAAAAAAAAAGAAAAAAAAAGATACAAAGAAGATCCAAATCTTTCGACGCCGATCGAAATGTCGTCGACAGGATCACGGAATACGTCGTTGATTCGATGCCGTAAACCGCGTAATATAATCAATACAATGATCGACATGGATATTCCCGGGTTAGAATCTAATCTAAACACGAACGTTCGAAAAACACGTCGATCGAATTATTAATACCACTGATAAAGGAATTGTCT
>OU964967.1:8264863-8289863 GCA_918808275.2 Dolichovespula sylvestris
CGAAGTTTAAACTGTGCGAGGTCAATTAGAGCGAGCACCGATATATATATATATATATATATGTGTGTGTGTGTGTGTGTGTACGAAAGTTACACTTGGATATTCGACGTTTATGACCTGCTCGATAATAGCTCGATTTATCGGGTAAAAGGTGGTAGTATATTACCGTAACGTTTAGAAAATAAAGTCAAATATCGATCGGACGTACCGGAGTCGGGGGATGGAGGGGTCGGGAGGGGGAGAAGGGGGGGGGTGGACCGACTAAGAAGAAAAAAAAAACGATGAATTTTTTCATTCCGTTCTATTTATTTATTTTTTTATTTTATATATATATTTTTTTTTCTTTCATGTTCGAACGTACCATCTTTTTCTACCCTGCGAACAGAATGGGACTGTTCGAAAATCGATAGAGGCAATAAAAAAAAGAGAGAGAGAGAGAGAGATGAGCGAGTTCTTCATTTTTTTCTTTTTTTTTTTTTTTTTTTTTGTTCATCTTTTCCTTTTCGTTTAAACATAGCGACATTTTTTTCTCTATTTCTTTTTTATATAAATCAAAGTAACCTACGTCCTTACACGTCGCAGTCATTTTTATCCTCCGTAAAAAGGATCTGGCGATACTAAAAATATCCCCGTTGCTCGATCTTTTGTACGAAGAATAGGAAAAAAGAAAAAAATGAAGAGTATAAACGAGTAGAGTAGAGTAGAGGAAGAGTAGAGAATAGAGAGAGAGAGAGAGAGAGAGAGAGAGAGAGAGAGAGAGAGAGAGAGAGAGAGAAACAAGTTCAAGTTTATATTTGCAACTAGTAAAGCGCGTCACGCCGCGAGACCGTTCGAAAATAACGTTTTATTATAGTAAGATATATTAGATCAGTATCGCGACGCGCGTGCCTTGATCCTTCGTACAATATGAGTTACGTTACACGACCGACGTAAGTGAGTATTTACGTACGTGTAAACACACTCACGCACACATAAAAAAACACACACACACACACACACACACAAGCACACAAGCACGCACGCACAATTATTTCCACGTTTACGCTTCTATTCCATATTTTTTTCTTTTTCCGAGATCCACCAGCTACGTAATCTCCAAGCGCATTTTTACAGTGTTGACGCGTGCCAAGGAAGATAGAGATAGATAGATAGAGATAGAGAGAGATAGAGAGAGAGAGAGAGAGGGTGGTAAAGAAAAAAAAAAAAAAAAAAAAAAACAGTGGAAAGAAAAAAGAATTACAGGAGCATCGATCTATTATCTAGTCGCTTACGATATATTTCTTCCATTCACGTTTCTTAACAACGAAATGATATAATAGATAAGGAAGAAAGAAGGAACGAAAGAAAGAAAAGAAAAGCGAGAATGAATCGAAAGAGAAATTTCGATGAAGAAGAAGAAAAAAAAAAAGGAGAGATTCAAAGGGACCATCACACGGATCCAAATTTTCGACTAAATATATCCGGCGCACGACGAACAAATCTGACGATGCCGGTGCGGGTGGTGGGTGGAAAATAAACGAAAAGATGACGAGAAATTAACAAGAAAAAAAAAAATATATATATATATATATAACAAAAAAATAAACGAAAATTACTTGTCCCATCCTCTAACCCCTCCAAAGAAAGAAATCCGATACATAGAAAGTGCAAAGAAAGCAAAGAAAAGCTGGATGGAAGAATTTATCTTGAAATTCTTTGAAATATCTTTACAAAAGGGTAGCACCCGGGCTGGGGAGTGGGAGATTGAGGGGTGGTAGTCTCTCTCTCTCTCTCTCTCTCTCTTGTCGTGTGCAGGACATTTAGAATTTAGCCCGGTCGCTCTCTTCCAGGCTCGCCGGGAACGTCGAGGGTCGTCCTCGTTTCTCTCTGGCCATGACCCACCACCACCACCACCACCACCACCACCACCACTACCTCCACTACCACTACTACCACCACCACCACCACCACCACTACTTCCACCACTAGCACCACCATTACCACTACCACCATCACTACTAGACCAGTTCCACCAAGAGTACTATTATCACTCCCTCGATTATCATCTATATCCTACCCCTATTGCTGACGATAGCAACCCAGGTTACTGGATAAAACGTTATACCTACTATTATACTTATACCTGCGCACAGAACACACGGATACACTCATTATACATACAAACAAATTGTACGTACGTACATACGTATATACTACTACAACGTACGTGAATAAATGAACTTTATTTTCTCACGATAAGACAGATTAATCCTGTCATGTTTACCTACAAATTTGCATATTTGGGCATATATATGTATATGTATTATTTATGCATTCATGCGTGTATATATGTACGTTTCGTCGCGATTCTCCAGGCAAAGTTTCGAGGACGTTCAGTGAAATGATGCAAGCTTTCGTGGTGGTAATGGTAATGGTGGTGGTGGTGGTGGTAGTGTGCCTGGTGGGGGGGATTGCTCTCGTGTACGCTCGGGGTGTAACAGGTGGATGACGTCATCGACAGGATAGCAAGCGAGCCCTCTCTCTCTCTCTCTCTCTCTCTTTCTCTTTCTCTTTCTCTCTCTCGATTTATCTCGAAGCAACCACGGAAAAAGCACATCCCTGCATCTTTGCTCTTTCCTTTCAACCCTGTAAACCAAAATAGCCGAGCCGTCGACGTCATTGGACGAGTGCAAACTCGAACTGAGATATGTAGACACCTATACGTATTTATATTACGATCTAAGAGATAATCTTATTATTATTATTATTATTATTATTATTATTATTATTATTATTATTATTATTATTATTATTATTATTAATATTCTCTTTTTTTTTTTTTTATTTTCTCCTCTCGTCGAGGGGTTAGAAATTTGCGACGATGGACAAGTCTTTTTTTTTGTGTCAATACGAGATCGTGTATGTGTTATAATTGTTACGTTGAGAACCACTGATTCGAATCTCACGTATTATATATAAATATATATATGTGTGTGTGTGCATATATATATATGTATGTATATGTATGTATGTTATGTATATGTATCTTGATATGTACGTATACATATTTATTCGTTTGATTGTTTTTTAGGTCACTGCTCTAAAGAAAACTTTTCGATACGACGACGAAATTACGTTGACGACGTTTTATATTAGATATCGTTATCTTAGGCGCAAACGTTAAAAAAGAAGGAAAGAGAAAGAACGAACGAGAACGTTGTTTATAATACATACATACATACATATATATATATATATATATATATATATATATATATATATATATATATATATATATATATATATATATATATAATACATTTTCATATCGCCCGCCAATATTGCGCACAATAAGATGGCGTGCATCGTATATCACCGTTGTACTTCACGTTTTATTCTCGAGTATATTTCTCCCTTAACGAACGGGAAAAATTTCGAAGGAAATTTTTTAATTAATTCGTTTCAGTCCGATTAGACAGCTTTCATTTCTTTCTATTTTGTGATTAAATTCCGTATATGTGCGTATATATCTATATATATATATATATATATATATATATATATATATATTTTCTTTTTTTGTTATTTTCATTGACACGTCCGACGTATTCCGAACGAAATTTCTCGAAGAGGTTGCGCGTGACGTAAGAGATAAAAGGTTAGGGTCGAGGAGTGAAGTATGAACGGGGGCAAAAAAAAAAGACAGGAGAAAGAATAAAAAAGGAAGAAAATTATTTTTATTATTATTATTATTATTATTATTATTATTATTATTATTATTATTATTATTATTATTATTATTATTTATCGTCACGTAATCTCAAAAGGTATTTATTCTCTTTCATGATAAAAGTGCAACAATATAAGGTCAACGGCAAAGGTCATGTGCAATGATTAAAACACATTTTTCGTGATAATACATACGTATTTAAGTAAGTAAGTAAGTAAGTAAGTAAGTAAGTAAGTAAGTACTTATGTACGAGGAAAAAATTGAGCTAAGGAAAATTGTTCTAATAAAAATTGTGTTGCGTGTGTGTGTGCGTGTATGTGTGTGTATGTGTGTATGTGTACGTAGACTCGACGAGTGGGAATCGTTAACGTTATTGTTGTTTCCTCGAATCCATCGAGTATTATTTCCTTTCCTTTCGTTTCTTTTCGTTACATTTCTATTTTTTGTTTCATTTTTTTTCCTTCCTTTACTTTCCTCCCGTGTTTATTGTTATTATTTTTTTCTTTCCTTCTTTTACTCCTATCGTTATTTCGATCGTCGATTAGAGGAAAATAAAGAACGTATAACGCATAGAAAGAGAGAGAGAGAGAGAGAGAGAGAGAGAGAAAGAAAAAAAGAAAGAAAGAACATATACATACATGAGCCATATTATTACACGGTATTCGCGCCTCTGTGTGTGTGTGTGTGTGTGTGTGTGTGTGTGTGTGTGTGTGCGTGTGTGTGTGTGTGTGCGTGCGAGTGTGTGGGATAACGTAGATGACATTCTTTCGTGAAGATAAAGCTCGAGAAAGAAAAGAAAGGAAGAGAAAAACAGAAAAAGATAGAGAGAGAGAGAGAGAGAGAGAGAGAGAGAAATAGAAAAAAGAAAAATGTAAGTTCGCGTTCTCGTTACACTCGAACGATAATGTAGCCTCCACTAGCATTGTCTCTTTCTATATATATATATATATATATATATATATATATATATATATATATATATATATATATAACATGAAAGGAACGTAAAAATCACAGGTAGCTCTATTTCAACGAATATTCGAGAAACGGGAAAGAGCTAAATGTCGTAGATGGAGGTAGTGTGGGGTTTATGGTAGGAGTAGAGAAGGGAAGGGTGGTGGGGTGAGTGGAGGTACAAGATCGAAGGGTACATTGGAAAAGTTATACGACGAAGGTATAAGAATCGAAATTGTTTCCTCGGATCGTTGAAACGTCCTTTTTTCTTCCTCTTTTTTCTTCTTTCCACCTTTACGAAGGAGAAAAGGAGTCCGAACGTTTTTCGTCGAATCCCCAGTGAAACCCAATGGAAGAAGTAGAAGAAAATGAATAAGAATAAGAATAAGAATAAGAATAAGAATAAGAATAAGGGACGTGTCTCGCGTTCGTTGTCATCATCGTGTATACGTGCGAGAGAGAAATAGAAAGAGAAAGAGAAACAGAGAGACAGAGACAGAGACAGAGAGAGAGAGAGAGGGGGGGGGGGGGGGGGAGAACATAAAGCGAGGAGTACGATAAAGAAAGAAATAAAGGTAGGAAGAAAGAAAGGAAGGTAGTGAAAATTCGGTAGGAAGTAAAAAATCGAGAAGAAGGATAGAGAGTTAGTGGTAAAAGTAGGAAATAAAGGGAGAAATAAAGAAAAGAGAGAAGTAGCGAGGTTTCGCTTGGCAGGCAAGCAAGCATGCAAGCATGCATGCATGCTGGCAAGCAGGCAGGAGGTACAAGCTAGGCAAGCAGGCAAGCAAGCAAGCAAGCAAGCAAGCAAGCTAGGCAGGCAGGTACACAGAAAGAGAGAGAGAGATAGACAGACAGATAGAGAGAGAGGAGTAGTGGCACCCTGCGGCGCAGGGTGCGCGTCGACAGTGAAAGTTTCGACAAGAACGGCTCGCGCTATTGGCTGAGAGTCGGGTAAGTGGTGGGGGTTATTCTGGCTGGCTTGGCTGGCTGGCTGGCTGGCTGGCTGGCTGTGGCTCCTCTCGGTGGGTCGGCGAGCGTCGCGTCTCTCCGTTCGTATTCGTTCGTACGTTCGTTCGTTCGTGTTCGTACGATCGGCTTCAGTCAGTGGCGGACCGTCTACGGTGTCGCTTCGTATTACAATTCGTTGTGCGGGTACCCTCGCGCGTTCACCTGCCATTTTTCGTTTTTTCGATCTGTTTCTTCTATCAATTATTTTATATATATATATATATATATATATATATATATATATATATATTATACATATATATATATATTTTGTTGAAACACACGAAGTTCGATATACGCGAGAGTTACAGAGAGACAGACAGTCACGTTGTTTTAATTACTCCGATCTATTTCTTCGCTTCGTCAAACGCGCCAGGCCCCCCTTCGATCCCCCCTCTCTCTCTCGAAAGAGAGAGAGAGAGAGAGAGAGAAAGAGTGTTACATGCAGCCACCCACCACCCATCGTGTCGTCATCAACCCGGCCCGCGCGACGAGAGAATATTTTTTGACGTACGCATCCTTATCTTGTATTTCTCTTTCTTTCTCTCTTTCTCTTTCTTTTTTTCTCTCTATAATATATGGGAGTGCGCGCAAGCTCTCTCTCTCTCTCTCCGTCTATCTATCTATCCGTACGGCGCGATCGTGTATTGTGTGAATCCTCTATTCGATACATACCCGTACCAACTATAAATTTTCAACGTTGGAAGGATAATCCCGTAGGAACGTTCTTCCTTCCTTATTGCCTCCATCTCTCTCCTCTCTCTCCTCTCTCTCTCTCTCTCTCTCTCCTTTCATCCTTAATTTCGTTCTCCTTTCGTAGTAAAGAAATTAGACAGAGAGATATATATCTCTCTCTCATTGTGTGTATGTGTATGTGCTTAAATAACAACACGAGATAGACGGAGACACTCTGACATAGAGAAAGAGAAAGAGAAAGAGAAAGAGAAAGAAAGAAAGAGAAAGAGATCAAGCTCGTGACTTCGTGTGTCTCTCTTCTCAATATATGCGTGTGTCATATGTGTGTGTATATGTGTGTGCGTGTCTCGCACTCTCAGTGTCCTACAATTATAAATAATACTTATAAACGTACACGAGCTCACATATTACACACAATATCACACACGAGTATATAATATATATATATATATATATATATATATATATATATATAATTATGGTCCTATAGATATATTCATCGTTTTGCCTGGGAGAAATAAACGCGAGAGAGATTTAGAAGAGAGACAGAGAGTGTGTATGTGTGTGTGTGTGTGCGTCTATTCTCATTCGCACGTGTCTCCAACTCTCTATCGTTGCCTTTAAATCGCAAATTTGTTAATTCAAAAGAGAAAGAAAGAAAAAGACGAGATATATATATATATATAATCAACGGAGATTGATCGAACATCAGTTTCGCCGTTTGTTTCACCATTATAACGTTGTTGGATATTATACCGTGCTCTGGTGTTGCTTGTTGTGCTGAATAGTGGTGATTGTGATTGTGATTGTGGTGGTGGTTGGTGCGTTGATAGTGTCGACTGTGTCGACGGTTTCCTTGCGGAAGAAGGAAAGGACGAATTTCGTTTTTAAAGAAGAAGAATAAGAAGAAGTGACAAGTCTGCTACCAAGGATTGTGTTCTTTTTTTCGTACGGAGAAAAAGAGACAGAGACAGAGAGAGAGAGAGAGAGAGAGAGAGAGAGAGAGAGAGAGAGAGAGAGAGAGATCGCAAAAGTAGAGCGAACCAATAGAAGAAGAAGAAGAAGAAGAAGAGTACTTTGGTACGGTTAAAGTGTCTCTTTCTCTGTGTGTGTGTGTGTGTGTTATACCATGTGTGTGTGAGAAAGAGAGAGAGAGAGTTCTTCTGTGTCTCTCTCTCAGTATCTGTTCTACCTCTCTCTCTCTCTCTCTCTCTATCTCTCTCTTTATCTATCCATCTATCCATCCATCCAACTGTGTTTGTGTGTGTGTGTGTGTGAGGGGGATTCTCTCTCTGTGCGTATATATGTGTAGTACGCGTGTGTGTGTTGTACAAGAGGGAGAGGCTGGACCTGACCTCGATACGAGAATCGAGCGTTACTCTCGAAGGCCACCAAGGAAGTATTATACACACGCACGCACACACACACACATAAATACGTACATACGAACTCTTGCGCGCGTACGCGCGCGCACGCACACCACACGTACGTTTACGCGTATATTCGTACGCACGTATAGTGAGAGAGAGACGGATAGATTTTATAGAGATACGTGCGTGGAAGGAGAAGGATTTTAAGAAAGAAACAATTATAAAAATAGTGCAAGAAAACGTCCGACCGTCTTTGTGGAGAAGGATTAAAAGGGGGAGGATAATTGTTAAACAAAATAATATATATATATATATCGTCGCTAAATAAATAAATAAATAAATACAAAAAAAGAAGGGGACGTAAAGAAAGAGAGAGAAGATAAGACGAGGAGAGAGAATCGGGAAGAGAAAAAAGAACGACGAAGAAGGATATAGACGGAGAGTATTTTATTAAGATCGAGAGAAGTGATATATAGATCATTTCGTTATATATAAATATATATATATATATATATATATTTATTTTTTTTTTAAATTCTCTCATTCGCGAGGATAAAAAAAGAAAATACAAGAGGGGATAATAATTGTTTGACCTATCGTACGTCTTCTGTTGTGTTCTCGTGGGTTATTTTGTGTATCGCTTGAACTCGATTCAGCAGCAAAGCCCAGCCAACCAACCAACCAACCAACCAACCAACCAACCAACCAACCAGCCAGCCAGCCAGCCAGCCAGCCAGCCGACTCACGACGACTAACTCTCCCACACTTACACACAGAAAGAGAGAGAGAGAGATATATAGATATTACACACGGACGTAGTTTCGTTCGCTCTCTCTCTCACGGGCGGCGCGCGTTCCCTTTTGCGCGATCGTGACCCCGTTTCCTCGATGACCGACACACCGCGACTTGACGGCGAGCGCCATTAGCCACGACCGCGGAGAACATAGATAGATAGATAGGTAGATAGAAAAATAAAGATAGAGAGAGAGAGAGAGAGTGAGAGAGTACGAATTAACGTACGAGACTCCTACGGGATATAAGCTCAGGATAAGTTCGAACGAAATCTTATCTCTCTCGAAAAAATATATATATATATATATATACGATCTATCTGTTCTTGTGACTTGTATATATATATATTTTGTATATTTTTTTCTTTTTGTTTTTTTTTCTTCTTCTTCTTCTTCGTTCCTCACCCCCTTTCGTCGCGAGTAATATCATTCATCGATATCGTTCATACATATACATATATATATATATATATATATATATATATAAATATATATAAATCCACTTTTCTGTATATGTATATATATATATCGATATATGTATATATTTTTATGTATATACGCGAGAAGAAGAGAAAAAATAATAAGGATTAATCGCAGATAAGGGAAGGAGTGTACACTCGAGTATATAACGAAAAAAAAAAAAAAAGAAGAAAAGGGAAAAGGAAAGAAAAGAGAAAAGGAAAAAGAAGAGAGAAAATGAGAAGGATCTCAAGTTGGATAATCGATCGCGACTCCTGACAACGAATTGCTGTTAGATCGAGGAGTAAAGCGAGATATATATATATAATATACGGTAATAGTATAGAAAGGGTGAAGGTGGAAGAGAAGGAGCTGGAGGAGGAAGAGGTAGAAGAAGAGAAAGAGAAGGTGGCGGAAGTGAGTGAAGGTGGTGAAAAAAGAAGGAGAAGGAGGGGAAGGAGGAAGGAGGACGAGGACGAGGAAGAGGAGGAGGAGGAGGAGGAGGAGGAGGAAGAGGAAGGGAGGTGGTTCGTAATCGGACGGTGACGAAAGAATCTCGCGATTTTCAAGGCCGTGTGTCCCTGTATAATCGGGTAACGGCCCGGAACTATTCTCGGGCTTTGAAGTTCGACAAAAATTGATACGGTGGAGCCGAGGACACGTAAGGGGTTGGAGGAGGAGGAGGAGGGTGGGGTTGGGATTGGAGGAGGAGGAGGAGGAGGAGGAGGTGGCGGGGGTGTTGGTGTTGGTGTCGGTGTCGGTGTCGGTGTCGGTGGCGGTGGTCTACTCTCCGTCGTAGGCGTATCCGTGGTGAACAACGACGTAGGGGAGGAGGAGTCGCTGGAGGGGAGGTTACAGGACGAGGTCCTATTTTTGGATAAGATCAAGGAGGAACAGGAAAGTGGAATAGTATCGGAAATGTTACAAACGGTTCCAAGGGTACCGGTTGCTGGTGTAAGAAGGAGATGGGGTGGTGGTAATGGTAGACAACACTCGTCGTCGTCATCTTCGTCGTCGGCTTCGTCGTCTACCGGTACAACTGCTGCTGCTGGTGGTGGTGGTGGTGGTCATCATCACCACCACCATCATCATCATCATCATCATCATCATCAACCACAACATCATCACCATCATCATCATCTTCAAGAATCTTGTCCCGAGGTATCCAGTAGCGGCGTACTGTCGCCGCCACCTCCGACAAATTTTCGTCCTGGCACACCGGAAACTACGAACAACGTCGTCGTCTCGGCTACGGCACCCGCAACCGGCGCCCCTGTCAGAACCACGAATCACGAGGATCTTCAACTTTGGGATCTCGATCTTCATCGTGGATTACAACAACAGGCGCAACAACAACAACAACAAACGACGACCACTGCGACCGCCACGACTACTACCATCGATCAGTACAATAGGACTAGCACGGTCGTTGCAGCCTCTACCACTACCAGTACCGGTAGTATACTCATAGCTACCAACGATCATCCCGCTTCGCCGTTTCAACCTACCCTGGAAGGTATTGTACCTACTACTACTACTACTATCATCTACTTGTATTACTAACTTCTCCGAAGATGATTTCTTACTTGTCTTTTTTTTTTCTTCTCTTTTTTTTTTTATAATCTCTGGGGTTATTTTTCTTTTTTTTTTCTGAGGACGGCTGGGCGGGGGAGGACGAGGGGGACGGGGTAGAGAAAATATATAATCTTTCTTTGGTTAGAAAACCCCCCGTGTCTGTTAATGAAAATAATAAATAAAGTGTTCGGAAAGTTGGTCGGATATGGGTCAATGACGTCAGAGTTCGAGAGCATCGTTTCTATGGGTAACCGAGGAAGAGAGTGGGAGAGAGAGAGAGAGAGAGAGAGAGAGAGTGTATTATACCATAATGCGCGACACAACTGTGTCAGGAATGATAGAGTCCGAATCTCGTTGTTGTGTTGTGTTGTGTCGATGATGACAAAGAGACGAAGGACGGAGAAACACAATAGTAGTGATTAAGAAGCCGAGGTACAAAATCGATTTATGAAATTGTTCGTAAGCTTAACCGTCAATGGAAAGTGAAACGCCATCGTTCGACTTTAATACACATAACATAAATACATAATAATATAAAATACATAAAGAGGATATACCTAAGTACGTACGTGTGTATTATTATACATGCGCGCGCACTAGAGCATACGAATCGATGAGACACGGAACAAGCGAAATTTCGCGCGTTATCGATCTCGATCTCGATCTATATCGATCGATATCATCCCAGCGGAAAGTTTGCGATCTCGTCTCGCTTTGAAATTTATTAAAAGGAAAGAAAAGAAGAGAAGAAAAAAACAACGAAGGAAAAGAAAAAGAAAATCACATTCGTCGTCGTCGTTCCGCGCGTATCTATTAGAAATTTGATTTCGTTAGAACTCGGACGACGTATTGTTCAATTCTTTTTTTTTTGTTTTCTAAACTCGTACATTATTTTTTTTCTCGTTCTTCGTCTTCCCTCTGCGCCGAAGAAGATAATAAGGAGAAAGAGAGAGATATAATAAAAAAAAAAAAAAATAAAAAATTGATCGATCCTGCGCGATAGCGCTCTCGAGTCAGGAATAGGGATATGTAGATTCTGAAACGTTAACAATCTTCGCGAAGAATTAAAGTTCTCTGATTGTAATCGTCGAAGATTGGAATAGTAGTGGCAATAGTATTATAGTTGTAGTAGTGCTAGTAGCATAGTAACGAACGCGAGAAAATACATACACGAGAATACGAACGCGCGTACGACCTACCAATTTGATCTCGAATCGAAACGATTCTTAATGGGGGAATTAAACCTCGACGTTATCTTCGATCTTCCAACTATTAAAACTATCTCTCTCTCTCTCTCTCTCTCTCTCTCTCTCTCTCTCTCTCTCTCTCTCTCTCTCTCTCTCTTTTTTCCTTTCTCGTTTTATAAAACGTTCCTTGTCAGGGCCGCGTTTGTACATTTAGAGGCCCCAGGCATACAACATCATTCAGAGATCTAACAAAGAAACAAATTTCTTTCAATTACTCAAATTTATTATTATATACATATATATATATATATATATATATATATATTTCTTTTAATTGTTAAAAATAAAAATCGATATTTTGCCAGGATAATTTATTTTAATCGAGTAAAAATAACCCAACGTTCTTGTGTGTGTGTGTGTGTGTGTGTGTGTACACATTTGTGTGTATAGTATCCATGTATAATATTTGCATCTATATAAAAAAAAAAATATATATATATATATATACATATATAGAAATAAATTGATCGAAATTTATGAGCGAAGTAAAAAAAGCAAAAAAGAAAAAAAGGAAACACATTCTGAAGAAGAGAGAGGAACTCGAGAAAAAATTTTTCTATCCCGATTATAATTTTAATGAATGAATTTCCTTTTTCTTTTTTTTTGTTCGCGTCGTCGTCGTCCATTCGAAATAAATGAAAACTCGAAAGTTTGTACAAATTTGATGACCCACCCTCCCCCCTGCTTGCTCCCAACGCGTAACTTCTCTTACTCGTTAATACGGCCCTGGTTCTCGCTCACCGAAGAGCGATACGTATTCTCCAATACAAATTCTTCGATACCAGTTGGCTTTGCAAAAAAAAAAAAAAAGGAAAAAAGAAAGAGGAAGAAATAAAAAAAATTCTAGAAACGAGAATGAGAATATCGTCAGATAAGAGTACGTAAGTAAATCTTCGGGCTCTCTCTCTCTCTCTCTCTCTCTCTCGCTCGCTCTCTCTCTCCGGTCTCCCGTTTTAGCTTTTTCGATCAGGAAAAAGCATCACCCCGAGGATACGCGAGCAGCTAATGTTCTTAATTAGAAGTCACTAATTATAATCAATTTCCATTTTATTGCGTACAAGAAGAAGAAGAAGAAGAAGAAGAAGAAGAAGAAAAAAAGCAAGACGGAAAGAAAGGAAGAAATAAAGAAAAATCGATTAATGACTTCGATATACTATAAAAGATTTTATTTCATTTTTTTTTTTATTTTTTTTTCTTTTTTTTTTTTGTAAATGATTCTCGATCGTTTTATCGGAACAAAGAGAATCGCTGGACTCGTTGTCATTTTTGAAAAAAATTTTTTTTCTTTTCTTTTTCTCTTTTTTTTTTTTTTTTGTGATTCTCAATCGTTTTATCGGAACGAAGAGAGAATCGCTGGACTCGTAGTTATTTTTGAAAAAAAATTTCTCTTTTTTAATCCACGTGAGACTTTCTCGCGAAACGATCAAAAAATCAAAATTAAAAGAAGAAAAGGAGGAGAACAAAATTACGAAAAAAAGAAATAAAGGGAAAACCGTTCTCGTCCAATCGTTGTCGCCTTAATTTTATTATATCGCCTTAATTTTCCGCCTTAATTTTGTGATATCGATCACGAAAAAGATTAAGAGATATAAGCGTTTATTATGGGGATGATTGATCTTTTGAACTCGAGGATTTTTTTCGATCGCCATTTTTATAGAATTTTTCGAAATCCTACGAGAACGATTATCTTCTCTTCGTGCGTTGGTCGTCTTCTTACGTCGTTTACATCTTCAAAACCGCAAAATTCTCTCCTAGTTTGTAAGTATATACGTATGTATATATGTATGTACGTACGTATGTATGTATATATGTATGTATATATGTATGTATGTATGTGTCTAAGAATTCTCTTTGTGCGTATTCAATAAGTTGAAATAGACGATAACTTTAGTTAGGACGAATTTTGTTGCCGAATATGTCGAACGTTCGTTCCTCTTATTTTTCTTCTTCGTTTTTGTTTTATTTTTCTTTTTTTTTTCCTTTCTTTATTTTCTTCTGTTTTTTTTTTTTGCTTTCCCCGTCTCTCTCTTTTTTTCCTTAAGCGATCGTCGAAACTCAATAAACAAGAGACGACATTAAACACAGTTTGGTGTCGATCTCGCTGAGCAACTTATATATAATATATATATATATATATATATATATATATATATATATATAGTGTGTTTATGTGTGTGTGTATTTCTCTTTTCTCTTTTCTCTTTCTCTCTCTCTCTCTCTCTCTCTATCTATCTTTAAGGTGACTTCGTACAACTCACGCTTTCTGAACATTGATCAGAGAATCAGAAACGGTTTTGTGATTTTGCTTCGTGATTTAATTGCTAGTAATGATAATTTCATGAAATTTTTATTTCGAACAATAAAATATTATCTTTCTAACGAGACATTGAATTTTTATTTTATATATACGTGTATGTGTATATATATATATATATATGTATATTTATATCCTTTTCTTGTTTATCAGATACAGTAAAACATATAACAAGAGGAAAACGTAAAGAGAGAGAGAGAGAGAGAGAGAGAGAGAGAGAGAGAGAGAGAGAGCGATAAAAGAGAAAAAGAGAAAAGTTTATTGCACCGTATTGCAAGAAATTACGCAATCCGATATCGTGTAATCCGTTCGATATAAAAATCGAGTTTTCGAGGTTCGACTTGATCGCAACATTCGAAAGTGAACGCGAATTGAGTTAAATCGATAGTCGACGTTCGTAAATGGGCGCGACATTTCGAATATACAGATAATAATAAAAAAAAAAAAAGAAAAAAAAATTAAAAACGAACAAGCGAAGGAAACGAAGAAACAAACAATCAAAAAAGCGATATGCGATACGATATAATCTCGTACTCGAATGGAAGTAATAGGAATTTTACAAGACTGTACTTGCACGAAATTTTTGAACGAAAAATCCTCTAGATTATTAGAGAGTATGTATCCGGTAGGTTTGGTCCGTTACTTTTAAAAAGTCTCTCTCCCTCTCTCTCTCTCTTTCTCTTTCTCTACGGTCAAGTCTCTTTGTTGTTTCCGAACTGTGGTACCAAAGTTGAAAGGATTTTTTCGGACCTTCGAGATCCCATTTTTCCTTCTGTAACAACCACGCCCCTTTTCTTTCCCCGGAGTCGGAAAATCTTTGTTAGGATCCCTTTGAAGAAATTCTTTGTCTCCCTCTCTCTCTCTCTCTCTCTTTATTTTTTTTTCCTGGAAATACGGTCGACGATCTCTTACCGTAGTCGTTCTCGAGTTCCGGATACATGCTTCGAGTACGATGCTCTTTCGATTTTCTCTTCGATCGTATTTTATATATATATATATATATATATATATATATATATATGTATGTATGTATATATTTACATATACGTATCTTGAATACAAGAAGATGGGTCAGCAAAAGTCCCCCAGGTTAACGATGGACCCACTAATTCGTAGTCGATTATAAAAATAAATTAAACTTGTACGTTCCTGACCTTTCGAGCTAATTCTTTATCTTCTTCTTCTTCTTCTTCTTCTTTTTCTTTTTCTTTCTTTCTTTCTTTTTTTTTTTTTTTTTTTTTTTTTTTTAAATTAGAAAACAACGAGCCAGGCTCGTTAAACCAGGAGACTACCAACACTGCGGACACTCCCAAAATGTCTCGGAGAAGAGGAATATAAATGTATTTTTAAAATCACCCGTGAACTTTCTCGACCATACCGTATAATTGATATATACGTTTTTATTCGGGGTGGCGAGGGTGGAGCGGGGCAGATGGGAGGTAGGGAGGGAGGATTTTAGGGAGATGTCTTATTCACATTCGAATATCGATCAGGACGTAATCGCGTGAGATACAATACATATATATTATGTCTACGATTTAACGTTAATAACTCGGCTAAGATGGCGTCATCCGTATTATCGTCATCCCTTATTTTTCGATTGATTTATCAACGTGGTATCCGTTTGCCTGTTATTACGATCGATTCGTATTGTTCCTTCTTTTTCTCTCTCTCTCTCTCTCTCTCTCTCTCTCTCTATCTCTATTTCTTTTTATTCGTCTGCAACGAGCTCGAACGTGCAAAATAATTATTTCCAAAGAAATATAGAAACGAACGAATCCACTCTTGTAGTATTCTCTTCGTGCGATTTTTTTTTTTTTTTTCATAAATAAAAAATAATTTTGTGTACACCGTACGTACGTAAGTTCGTTCAAGTTTTCGTACACGGTCATATATGTACGCGTAAGTACACGGAATAATTATATCATACACACCTCGTTATTTCCCCTCCTGCGCCATTTAATTATCGACCTTACTGACCCCGTTATTTAATTACTTCGGACCACTCTCCCTCCCTCCCTCCCTCCCTCCCTCCCTCTCTCTCTCTCTCTCTCTCTCTCTCTCTCTCTCTCTCTCTCTCTCTCACTCACTCTCACTCTGTGCGCAAGGCCTATTCTTATGTACGTAGGTATGCATTTATATACTATGTATGGGTAGTCGTGTGTTGCTTTGCGCATTGAATCGTTCATAACCTTTAATATGAGAAAGAGAAGAATAATAGAAGAAAAAGAAAGAGAGAGAAATACATACATACATACATACATACATACATACATATATATATATATATATATATATATATATACGCTAAAACTGTAATGGTCGACGCATTTAATGGCTTAATTGGTGCGATGCGCGCGTATATCTCCATTCTCCCTCTCTCTCTCTCTCTTTTTCTCTATCTCTATCTATCTCTTTCTCTCTTTCTCTATCGTCCGCCATAGTTGTGTATACGTATAGCAACGCTACCCGCCGCCGGATGCCGTGTTTCCCATCGATTATGCTGCATACGCTCTCTCTCTCTCTCTCTCTTTCTCTCTCTGTCTATGGTAACGTATATACATATGCATTCATGTATATATGCATATACGTACGTGTATGTAGATTATGCATCCTCCTCTTAACATCGCACAGTATCATTTTCACGTGTCCCTTTGTCAAGGTCAGGGTTTCAATATCACGTTACAACAACATTGTGTCCCTCGTCCTCTCCCCCCTCTCCACCACCTCCACCACATCGTCACCACCTCACCCTTTACCTCTTCCCCTCCCACCTTCCCATATCTACCTTCTCTCGCAAGTATCTCTCTCTGTCGCTTACATATATGTACACTACCCACTCTCTCACGGTACATATGTAATAATACTTTTTCGCATATTCTCATTCGACGATATCTTGTTATCTATAAAAACTACTTCTTTTATTGGTCCTCTCTCAACCAAGTACTTCTTCTTTCAATTTTCATTTTCTTTACTTTCCCTTTTTTTCTCTTTTCTTTTGTAATGGCCCGCAATCGTGATACACTTATTATATATATATATATATATATTATAAATAATAATAAATATGTATAAATATATATATATATATGAATAATAATAATATATATATATATGAATAAATATATATATATATATATATATATATATATATATATAGATTGGTTATTTGAAATGATTGTAAAAGATGGCTTCTACGAACCTTATGCGAATGCAATAATATCGTCTCCGAATCGATATCGAATTGTTTTGTTGGGTTGGTTGGGAGGGGGGCGGTGCGAGGAGAGAGGGTATATTATTAAATTGTTTCGTTATCCAATTAAATATTATCACGCGCGATGAGAATTACGGAAATTTATTATTATTTGCCGGATTCGTATTTGTTTTCTGTTATTGTTGCGTTGTTATGTGCGTGCGCGCGCGCATAATTAAAAGATGGCTTACTCCGATCGACAACGATCTACAATACGTTAAATTCTTTACGCCGTTGCACTATCGTTAATTACTTCGAATTCAATCAGTTTTTTTTTTTATCATACTCGATGTCGAATCAGAGAAGAAATGTCTTATTTTAATTTTAATCACTTCGGCGGCGGTGGATATTCTTATTTGTTTTTTTTTTCTTTTTTTTTTCTTTTTTCTTTTTGTTTTTTTTTTCCTTCTTTCTGTGCGATTAAAAACGACGGACGTGTTCGGTCCGCGAACGATCGATAACAAATTTGTTATGGTAACATTTCGAAATTACTCGGTATAGAATGGCGGTGTAATTTTTGTTCTTCGAACATTTTCGAAAGTGAAAGGTGGTGGGGAGGGGGGAGGAAAGTTAAGTAATTTGATTCAAGCGTTTAAAATAACTAACGATTCGTATTTGTTCTTTCTTTTATTTATTTATTTATTTATTTATTTATTCCTGTTTCTTTTTTTTCTCGTGCTATTAAAAGATAGCACGTACCTCGATGACGTTGGCAGGTGATCGTTATCGAAATTTGTTAATCGTAATTGGTAATATATTTTTGATAATTATTATACTCGAAACAAATGAGGACAAAATTTTCGTATCGATCGATATCCGAATGCTTACGGAGGAGGAGGAGTAACATTTCTTGATTATAACATTAATTCATTCAATCGGTATTTTCATTCACTGAGACCAATGTGAAAAGTTTCTTATCGGTTTTAACACGGATTTGTAACGTGATTTCTATTTGTTATTCCGTAATTAAAAGATGACGAGCGTTTAATGGGGGGGGAGGGGGGAGGGGGGCGATCGATAACAAATTCTTATGCAAACGTTTATAAATCCGCTAATCTGTAATCGAATAGCATTGAGCATTTTCGTTCGCGTAATTATAATAACGATAATAATAATAACAATAATAATAATAATAATAATAATAATAATAATAATAATAATGATAATAAGGAACGTTTACGTCCGAGTACTCGAATCGTGTATTTCTAATTATCTAATTAAAATTAACACCCGATCGATGTGAAAATCTTTTGGAAATATTTCTAAACGACCTACTTCCAATTAAATTCGTGGAGTGTATTTTCTAAAGAATGCCGGTGTCCCTTTAGAAATAGACTTTAGGAAAGTAAATTTTTATTACTCACAGTGCCTTAAGTAAGTAAGTACTTACTTTAAATGCACGATTGTTTGTTTTCTTTTTTCTGAGCAATTAAAATATTCGCCGTTTGTCATGGATCGATATAAAAATTCCCATCGGAAATATTTTTCAAATGATCTGATATCTCTAATTAAATTTACACGGTACTTTCTTCTTTCTTTCTTTTTTTTTTTTTTCTTTTTCTTTTTCTTTTTCTTTTTCTCGAAGTCGACGAGAAAAGAAATTCTTGATGCGGTACGTAATACGCGATCTCGTGTTTGTTTTTGCGTATATTCAGATACATATCGGGGTTCGTTTACGATCGATATCAAACTTATGATATGATAATGCGTATATATCTTGAAATTTACCACTGATGCGATCGAGTGTTTTCTTTTTTTTTCCTTTTTTTTTTGCTCTAAATATAGAGCAGTTTCTTTTACCTTTTTACTCTTTAACAAATACATACAAAATTTATATTATTTCCAATTGCACGTCTCGAATATGTTCGAACGAATATTAATATATATATATATATATATATATATATATATATATATATATATATATATATATATATATATATATATAATATACAGATACTATCAAAACTATAATCGACGCCTTTCTCTCGTAGAAATTACCATGTCTATCGATCGCGTTCGTGTGTTGTGTTCCCCCTTAACGATTGTATAATAATAATAATAATTAAAAAAAAATAAAGAAAAAGAGAACGAAAAGAAAAAAAAATAGGAGGGATTGTAGAGAAGGATAGATATACAAATAATCATAATATACTAATAGCAATTGAACGTATTCTTTACGACAATGATTAGCATATGAAAGTCGATGGATTGATAGTGTGTGTGCGTGTGTGTGTGGTTTATATCCTTGTGACATTAAAACGAAAAAATCCAAAGTTTCAACAACAACAATAACAACAATGATAACAACAAAAACAACAACGATTTATTTCAATACTTATTATTATTATTATTATTATTATTATTATTATTATTATTAATTTTTGTTTCTGATGACGTTTATTCCTTTTTAATTGATAAAAGAAAAGGGAAAAAGTATATCAAGCATGGAAGAACGTTGCCACCTATTCCGCCATTTTTGTTCTCTTCCTCTCTCTCTCTCTCTCTCTCTCTCTCATTATAATCTCTCTCACTCTATCTCTCCATCTATCTCTCTCTCTCTCTCTTTCTCTATGTTATTCATACTTTAAAGAATCTCAGTGGGGATACTTCAACCGTCTCATTTTTAATTGCTACTCTCCATTAACTTCAACCACAAGATGTCGGGGGATAAGAAAGTAAAATCAAAGTAAATGAGAGTGTATTATGAATATTAATGGCGATTTCCAGAACATACGGTGCCTCGGTTAGAGTGCGTCGTGTTCCTTCCTTCTTTCCTTTTTTATCGTTCTCTCTCTCTCTCTCTCTCTCTCTCTCCTTTTCTTTTTTCTACTTCGAATCAAGTCGAGATGAGACGCAAACGTGACGTCACCAAGCTTTTTGTTCCCGATTTTCCATTTTTCTCTCCCCCCTTTAATTTCCATCATATTTTTTATCTCTCTCTCTCTCTCTCTCTCTCTCTGTCCGTCTTTATATCCTCGTTCTTGTCATTCCGATTTGAAAAAATCTCTAAAAGTGATGGACAGTCCCAATCGTGACGCTTTTCTAAAATCTTTTTTCTCTTTTTTCTTCTTCCCTTTTCTTTTTTCTTTTTTTTTCGTTTCGTTTCTTCGGGCTATTATACGTATCGAAGTAATAATTAGAATCAATTAATCGTCGCCAAAAACTCGAAGGTCTATCGGCTCTGTTGAACTATTCTCGCGAAGTCAACGAGCCAATAATTTTGCGCAAAAGAGAGGAAAGAGAAATAAAATAGAATGAATAAATAAAAAGCGAAAGAAAAGAAAAGGAAAGGAGAAACGCGAGAAAAATTTGTTCCTTACACATTTCGGATCTCACGAATAAGAGATGATGGGATCGCCGGCCGAGACGTCTTGTGATCACGAAAAACTGAACTATTATCATCGCATATCATTCGTTCGATGACCTTTTGAAGATTTGACTTTTGACCGACGTTGGCAATGACAATGACGATATCAATAAAAATAATAATATCATTAATCGTACGAATTACTATATCGAGTTTTATCATTTGAACATTATTTTATCCTACAATTAATAATTCGTTGGGGTAACAAATTGTTCTTTCACGAATAATTTATCGTACGAATTACTATATCGAGTTTTATCATTTGAACATTATTTTGTCCTACAATTAATAATTCGTTGGAGAAACAAATTGTTCTTTTACGAATGCGATGTAAGGAAAAAAAAAAAAAAAAAAAAAGAAAAAAAAGAAAGAAAAATATTAAGAAAACGGCAAAGAAGGCACGCCCTTGAACGTCCTTGAACGTCCTTGAATAATTTACACAATGTCTCACGGATGATTTTCGGAAAAACTGGGATAGGCCCGATTAAAATTGCTACTTTTTCAACGCGCCAGGATCGTTTTTTCACGCGCGATATTTTATATCCTTCTCCTACCCCTTGTAAACAACGCGATACCTGTCCCCCTCCCACCCCCTCCCACCCCTCTTTTCCGATCAAAGAGCAAAATTCGATTAGAATTGTATCCCTATTTTCGTCGATAATTACAAATCGCTGGAACGGTTTTAATCGTCGAACGGTATTAATATTTTTGCGTTACGTGAGATAACTACTACGTTTGTCGCGATTATAAATAGATATTTTGCAACGATCGTTTTACTCTCTCTCTCTCTCTCTCTCTCTCTCTCTCTCTCTCTCTCTCTCTCTCTCTCTCTCTCTCTTTCTTTCTTCGTCGATAGACGATAGATAGATGGTAAGGCAGAAACACGTAACGTTAGGTTGATGTAAAAAAGGCAGATGACTACTTTTCTTCCTCACTTATTTCTTCCACTTAACTTTGATTCACGTCGACTCGTATTGGTATTATATTAGTCATGTGTATGCATATATATATATATATATATATATATACACGTACATGCATCATGCATACATACATACGCACAGTGTACAGGGTAGCTCCAACGATGTTGACTTCCGTAAAAAAAAAAAAAAAAAAAAATGCAAAAAGAGAAAAGGCCAAAAGAAAAAAAGAACGAGTTAGAAACAGTGTTGGAGAGTGAAGGGGAGGGTAGGGTAGGTTGTTAAAGAAAAGGAGTAATTTCGTCATGGTTGTTATTTGTTCCGAAAGACGTTACGAAATCAAATCTCTTTCGTTCGATCTCAGCCACTCAACGATTCATCATAATATTCGCATATTAAATTATTAGAATTATTAGTGTGAACGGCGCCCGTTGAAACCGATTGAAAGTATTCAATTGAAAGGAGAGAAGGAAAGAGGTAGGAAACGGAATAATGGGGAATGAAATTTCGAAAGAGTTTCGGTAAATTTGTCTATCGTTGTTTCGAATTAAGACGAGACGTGTCTTCCCTTACTTATTTGTATATATTTTTATGTATATATGTATATGTATACGTACGTACAAGTTTCTATGCGTTTCGTAGCTAGATAATTTCTTTTTGGTTGCGCCATATAACCGCGTAACACACTTTACCCCGAAGGTATCTCTTATACCATATCAGTATATACATATACACATACACAAATATATATATATATATATACGTGCGCGTGTCAGTGTGTGTCGTGTGTCCATAGTATGTATATATAAGGTGTATAAACGTAATTTATGCGTTCGTACGTGGTTCACGTAGCAGCGACCTTTATCTCTATCCTCCGTGTGGTTACAACCAACTTGGAGAATTACTTCGAATTGTTCGGGGGGTACGGAGAGATTACAATCGTCGTATTATGTGTTTATACGTATTACGATCATTTTTACACACTCTTACTCGAATAATATCTCTCTCTCTCTCTCTCTCCCTTTCCCTCTATATATATATATATATATGTGTGTGTGTGTGTATTAGAAATAGTGGTAAATACATAGTATCAAGGTAGAGTGGAACGAGTTTGAGATTGTATTCTGTGTAGCTTCAGAAGCTACGATATTACCCTCAGGCTGGACATTCCTTTTGATTTTATTTCGATAAGAGTAAGTGCGAGAGAGAGAGAGAGAGATAGTTAGAGAGAGATAGAAAGAGAAAATGGCATGGGTAGGTTGATGAGAAAGGTGTACTAGGTTGTAGGTTGGCGTTGATAGGGTGGTGAGTATTGGGAATGGGAGTGGGAGTGAGGTTCGAGGGGTGGGTAAGAGGGGTAGTAGTAGTAGTAGTAGTAGTAGTAGTAGTAGTAACACGGATCGCGCGTTCGTATTTTCGATAGCTTTCGGCGATAAAGAAAGATGGCCGGATAATCGAACGGGGACCGGTTGCTGGCTGGCTGGTTTGCTGGTTGGTTGGTTGGTTGGTTCGCCCGGGCTTCGTTCGATCGTTACGTTTACGTTTTAATAAATTTCGTCTCGTTGTCGAGATAACCAAAACTACTGTTTCGATTTCTAATCGAAGCTTATTTATTCCGAAAGGAGGGTTGGGGTGGGGGGTTAAAAAGAAAGAAAGAAAGAAAGAAAGAAAGAAAGAAAGAAGCGAACGAGAACCCCGGTAAACTCTATTACAGCATACAAGGGAAATATCTTTCGTATTGGGGGGAGTGGGTGGTGGAAGGGGGAGGGGGACGGACGCGTTCGTATTCATAAATCAATAAATCAAGATGGCGACGACAAGAGATATTAACCTCCTGTTAACCGATGAATAAGATAGAGATAGAGATAGATAGATAGATAGAGAGAGAGAGAGAGAGAGAGAGAGAGAATGAGTTATTATAACATCGTCGAGAGGATTATTTCGTTTTTCTTTCCTTCTTTTTTTTTTTTTTTCTTACGAACGAAATCGATCGATCGTTTCTCCCATTTGCTCCTATTGATAAGGAAAAAATGAAAAAAATTATAACAAATAAATTAAAGGAGCATTCGGTGTACCTCTCAATTCTATCGTTTTACGATTAATAATTGATTTACCCCGAACCTTACTCTGGTTTCGTTCATGCCGAATTATTATTATTATTATTATTATTATTATTATTATTATTATTATTATTATTATTATTATTATTATTTACATTTTTATTTATTTCTTTTTCAATCGTAATCAATGTCGATGCAATCTCGTTTACCGATCGAAAATTTCTTTCCTTTATTTTTCTCGATTAACAGGTTAATACACACACACGCGCGCGCGCGCGCGTATATATATATATGTATACGCGTAGAAAATGATTGATTTCGTTGCTTATTACGTTCGATTGCAAATACGTCGCGTGTTCGTTTTTCAACAAAGGGGGGGGGCGATAGAAGTATAAGGAAAACGGTTGGTCCAACAAAAAAAAAAAAAAAAGAAAAAAAAATATAGGAAAAGAAAAAAAGAGAGAAGAAATATAAGAATAAAAGGAAAATGAAAATAACAATAAAAATATGAAAGAAAGAGAGAAAGAATGAAAGAAAGAAAGAAAGAAAGAACGGGAAGGTAGAAGAAACTATAGGCGTAATTCTCGGCCGCTAATTATATTACGGCCTGTACGTGACTGGAAACAAAGGACGTGATGTGTCGAGCATGTAACTCTCTCGCGCTGTGTTCCTGGACGAAGTGCTACCTACCTCGAAACGAGTAGAAAAAAGAGAGACGAGGAGGGAGGAGGATGAGGTAGTAGAGAAGTGTGGAGGATGAGGATGATGAAGATGAGGAAGAAAAGAAGAAGGGTCACTTTACTTTTCTTGCGAATCAAAAGATGAGAAAAAAAACATTATTATTTATTTTTATATATATATATATATTTTTATAAATAATTATATTTTATATATATTTTATATATATATATTTTTTTTTCTATTTATATTATATATATATATATATATTTCCTTATCCTCGAAAGCTCGCTATCGTCCCTCAGGTAAATAAAAGGTCGTCCCTCGTTCCATCGTTCGAAAGCACGATAGTAACAATTTAATTACTTTTGTACATTTCGATACGCGCTCCACTAATGGACCGAATTTTTCTTCTTTTTTTACTCTCTATTGTCTGTGTTTGTGTGTTTTTTTTTTGTTTTTGTTTTTGTTTTATACTCTTTTATCTGAAGTGCTTCAGGATCGATTTTGTCGACGATCGGAGAAAATTTCATTTTCTATTGTTTATCTCTCTCTCTCTCTCTCTCTCTCCCTCTCTCTCTCTATGTCTCAGTCTC
>OU964967.1:8294863-8299863 GCA_918808275.2 Dolichovespula sylvestris
CGAAACGATAAGCAAATAAGAAAAATTGAATAATGGACGCGCGCGTGTCACGCACACTTGCCTTTAATGTGTAACGTCTACTATTATTTGTATTTAACAAGCAAAACGACAGATTAGAGAGTTATTTTTTTTTTTACGCTCGTACGCGTACACATTCTCTCTCTCTCTCTCTCTCTCTCTCTCTCTCTCTCTCTCTCAGTCTTTCCTTGTATATATATATATATTTTTTTTTTATATCAAACGCGAATCGTCGAGATTGAGAATAACGATTGTCTATAAGATTTTCTTTCCTTTCCCTTAACCCTCCCTCCCCCTCCCTCCCCACCCCTCTCCAGCCCCATTTTTCCTTCCCCTTTTCTTCCTTTTCGCTATATAGACATTTCGCAGTAACAGGTTGCTGCTGCGACGCGCGTCACCTTTTTTAAACAACAATAACGCAATAGCGATGCGTCATCTCTCTCTCTCTCTCTCTCTCTCTCTCTCGTTCTCTCTGTCTCTCTCTCTCTCTCTCTCTCTCTCTCTCTCTCTCTCTCTCTCTCTCTCTCGTTCTCTCTGTCTCTCTCTCTCTCTCTCTCTCTCTCTCTCGGTGCGACGTTCTCGATAATTTGCTAGTAGTACGACGAGGGGAGTAGGGGGGGGGCGGTGGTACGGTCGCGATGACGGGTAGTGGGGAGGGGGGTGGTAGCGGTTGCGACGGTGAAGAGGTGGTGGGGGTGGGTGAGGAGGGAGGAAAAACGAGACACGAGACATTGTGCTTTCGTTCGCAGTAGTTACACGTTTCGATGACCCGAAAAAACTCGGTCATGGTCTTTTTATCTATTTCTCTCTCTGTCTCTCTCTCTGTCTCATTTTCTCATTTTGTTTCTCATAAGGCGGAACGCTTTAACAGAAGATTTTTGTTTGTTTGCTCTTTCTTTTATTTCTTCTTTCGTGTTTTTAATTTATTTTATTTTTTCATTTTTTTTTTTTTTTTTTTTTTTTTTTTTTCTTTTTGCGTTGAAGAAAAATGTATCGTAAAGATATTGGAGTTATATGTTTTATAATCGTTAACGCGTTCGTACGTACGTACGTACGTACGTACGTGTGGCGTGGCGTGGTATGGTATGGTGCAGTTCGTTTGTGTGTATCTTTGTGTGTGTGTGTGTGTGTGTGTGTTTAGGTCGTTTAATTTAAAATAAGGACGACGTCGAACGTTCTTCCTCGGATCTTTTCGTCTAACTTTCTATTCTCTCGCCTATATGGAAACCCGCTCGAAAGCGAGTCGAGTGAAAAGACGTTCGTTGTACCTATGTGTATGTAACGTGTGCATATGTACAACTGTGTACGTACATATGCGTTTCTCTGTTCCGTGCTTGCTTGCTTGCTTGCACGCGTGTGTGTGTGTGTGTGTGTGTGTGCGTGTGTTAGTGGCTTTCCCGGTTGGAGAACGACGGACTCGCCTCGATAGATAATATAATATAATATATGTATCGAACGTATACATCGTAGTTTGTATCGAAGATCGAGAAACTGGTCGATATAATAATTTCACCTTTTTCAAGATATCATTTATCATATAAATTTTCTATTGTATTATTATTCTTTTTTTCTTAGTACGACAGAATTTATGAAATCTGTACTATCGTAATTATTGTATCATCGAATATATATATATATATATCGAAATCGTGAAAATATAATCGATAACATTTCCTGCCTTTCGAGATATTATTTATTATAGAAAATTCCATTAAATTATCTCAATTTATTGTGACGTTACATTTTTGTATAATTTATTTTCTCCAAAGTATTGCATTATCGAATATTTATAATATACACACACACACACACATATATATATATATATATATCTTCGTACATATTATAATGATATCGCAGTCGATACTCAAAAGATCGAGGAACGCCCGTCGATAATTCTTATCAACGATATATTCGATAATAATATATCGCGTTTACGCTTATTATTATTATTATTACAATTATTATTTCTTTTACTGGTTCACAATTAACGGACACTCAACGAGCCGTAGAAATTATTCCGTCTCACTTCTATCCCTATCTCGACGGGGATGTGGTGTCGTAAGACGCGGAGGGTGGAAGGGTTTGGAACGAAGGAAATATAGATAGAACAAAGTGTGAGGTTAGTTCGCAAAAGCTTGCTTAGGAGATCGGACGAAATAGAGATATGGATGGATGGTAGAGTGAAAAGAGTCGGGTGTTTAGAAGCGGGAGCCCAGTTTAGAGGGATTTAGAAGCGCGAATGGCGACGAGCGCAGCCAGCAAATCGCGATAATCGATCTTTAAACAGCAAGTACCGTTCGTCGATGATTCCTTCTTGGATAGGGCCGAGTAGTTGGAACTCTAAAAGAGAGAACGAGAGGGAAAGAAAATGCGACAAAAATGAATGAAAAAAAAAAAAAAAAAAAAAAAAAAAAAAAATGTTTGAGAGACCTATTTCTCAAACCGCCGCCAACGACGACGACGATGGCAGAAGAGGGGTTGTGGGGTTGGGTGTGTGCGGGGGGAGGGGGGATACATTAATCGAAATCGATCCGTTAGGCCGGACGGACGTTTATCGGCGAATTTGAAAATATGGCGGGATGAGTTTCTTTTTTTTTTTTTCTTTTTTTCTTTTTGCGCGCGATCTCCCGCGAATCACGTGATCGGAAAAGATTAAATCTCTCTCTCTCTCTCTCTCTTTAAAGTGGGTCAAATCGTGCTCGGGCCGGTAATCACATCGTCCCAACGAGGAAACCGATATTGGCGCGTGCGTGGGACTTGCTACTTCTACTTCTCTACCTACTTACTTCTCTTTTTCTCTCTCCCTCTCTCTCTCTCTCTCTCTCTCTCTCTCTCTCTCTCTTCCTCTTTCGAGCGGCGTCTCAAGGACGAAGAAGAAAAGAACCGTTAGATCGAGTCAAAGACACGTCGAAACTTAGCGGATACCAAAAAGGGGAATGTGCTACAGAGTGTTCTCTATCTCTATCTCATTCTCTCCCTCTCCCTCTCTCTCTCTCTCCTCTATTTATCTATTCATCTATCTATCTCTTTCTTTCTTTAAAATTAGCCACTCTCACCGGTTCGACGATTAAAAACGTGCGAGCACGCACTGTGCTTCCTTCCTTGCTTGCTTGCTTGCTTGGTCGCTGGACTGCTGCTTGCTGGTGGTGGACTGCTTGTTTTTTTGGTTTTTTCCAATCATCTCGGCACGCTTTAGAGATTTATCTCGACGTAGGGATTTCCTCCCCCCACCCTCATTGGATTCATTGATTAATATATGACAGAACTATTTGCCGACAAACGTTTCGATTTAATCGATAGGCTTACGATTACTCTACGCCATGGTCGTCGGATACTTATGGGTTTTAGATAGATCAGCGTTACGAAAAAGAATCGTACTATTTCCTAATACCCAATACCCACGGATTAGATTCTTTTATTGGTCTCGAATCAATATTTCAGCTACGTACGATAGATGTGTGTGTGTGTGTGTGTGCACATTACGCGCGCAGACACACACACACACACATTGAATCTTAGAGCTTGACCATGGACTTGCAAGTGATAACTGTTAAAAATAGGATAGTTGGAGTAGAACGAAATGGTTACTGCGTGTATATATATATATATATATATATATATATATATATATAAAATAAAAAAAAAAGAAGAACTAACTTCGAACAGGCAAAATAACCGTTTTTTGGATAATAAATTTTAACTTTATCGCCTCTCTCTCTCTCTCTCTCTCTCTCTCTCTCTCTCTCTCTCCTTACGGAAATACTGTGTTTATTTGTTTGGTTAGTATTGTCCTTTTCTTTTTTGTTGTATTTTTTTTTTCCTTTCTATTGTCCGTGTGGGTTGCGCCGGTGGTGGTGCGATGATGACCAACAGAGACGTCGAAATAAAAGTAGCAGTTTGTATTAAGGAATGGGAAAATAGGAGGAAGAGGAGGAGGAGTAGGAGGAGTAGGGGAGAGGGGGAGAGAAGCGACAGAGTTTTAGGAAGGTCCAACGATGGATGGATGGGAAGAATTTTTCTCAACGTTTTGACGGTTTCGAGATCGTGCTTTAGATTTATGGGACGATATTCGAGTTAGAAAAAAAAGGAAAGAGAGACGAGAATACTGAATAATAATAATAATAATAATAATAATAATAATAATGATAATAATAATAATAATAATAATAATAATAATAATAATAATAATAATAATGATAATAATAATACCGTCTACCGCGAACGATTTTTTTTTGGATTTGTATGAAAGCCAGTCGAAATGGAGAAAGAAAATGGTGAAGTAGGTGGCGGAAGGAAAAGGGTGGAGGGAGGAAGGAGGAGGAGTGACGAGGAGGGGGAGTGTCTAGCTCGGTTATACGTGTCATTGTTTCGTGGTAACCTGGAACATTGTAACTCTCATCGTGTTTCGTGTGATATATATATATATATATATATATATATATATATATATATATATGTAATCATTGTCTCTCTGTATGTGTGTATGTCTGCTGTGTGTATAGATGAGGACGTGTTTTAGCGTGCGCGGGTGTAATCGTTGTCCTCGAAGAAAAGAATCTTAAAAAACGTGCTCTCGTGTTCGTCGTTAACCTAGACGAAGTATATACATATGTATGTATGTACAAAGTATGTATGTATGTATATATCTTTGGCGACCGACCGAGAGAGACTATTCGCGAAACGCGAGATACAACGATAGTAATCTCGAGATTTTTACCTTTAGAAAGTTTCAAGATCGGTGGTAGGCGCATTGTTATGTATATACAAATAATAATAATAATAATAATAATAATAATAATAATAATAATAATGATGATAATAATAAGTCCTTCGACTTTGTACATAAACCAATAACTATTTATTTTATTCCTTTATTTTTTTTCATTCCCTTTTATTTCATTCATCATATATTTTTATATTTATTTATTCATTTATATATATATATATATATATACACTTCTATCCGAGTACGAATCTTT
>OU964967.1:8309863-8314863 GCA_918808275.2 Dolichovespula sylvestris
AAAGGAATAAGAACATGAAGAAGAACAAAAAGAAGGCTTATCAAATTAGTAAAAAGGGCGAAGAAGGATAATATATATATATATATATATATATATATATATATATATATATATATATATATAAAAGAAGAAGGAAAATCGAAAGAAGAGGAAATAGAGTAGAAAAGAGAGAGACGGAGAATGTAAGAAGAATTCTTCGTCTGTGCGTTCCTATATGTGTGTGTGTGTGTGTGTGCGTTTGTGTAGGTAAAGCGAAAGAGAAGGCCGCTTGCAGACACGTACACATTTATGTAGTGTGCTACATGGGCCGGTAAACACACACACGAACACACATAGACACAGAGGAGAGAGAGAGAGAGAGAGAGAGAGAGAGAGAACGGCCCCGCGAGAGAGCCGAGCTCAGAGTCAAGGCCGCTCAGTGCTCCGCCGTGAGAGAGCTACTAACCAGCACGGAAACCTTGCTGAGAGAGAAGAGAGCAACGTGAGAGAGAAAGAGAGCCCCTTTAGTGGGAACTGGGAACTGGGAACTGGGAATGACGACGACGAAGACGACGAGGACGAGGACGACGAGGACGAAAACGACGACGACGACGACGAGGACGTCGACGAGGATGGAGAAAAAAATTTTTGAGCTTCTACATACGGCACATGCATACATACACACGTGTGCGTGCGCGTGTGTGTGCGTGCGTGTGTGTGTGTTTATGCACGTACATACGTATACGCTAAATAATGAACACTTTGAACGAGATATTTCAATCGAAATGATCTCTCTTCGTTTGTCGAAAGTGTTTTTTTTTTCTGTCTTTATTGTTCTTCTTTTTCTTTTTCTTTTTTTTTTAAGGCCCTGCCCTTTTTTCTCTTTCTTCCTTTCTTTCTTTCTTTCTTGCTCTCTCTTTTTTTTTTTACGTAAACTCATCACGCAAGACCTGCTTCCGTCAACAACAACGAGAACAATTTGTGGAATGGGATTGTCGAGGAAGGGTTCAGATTTATATGGTAAGGGAGGGAGGGAGGGAGGGAGGGAGGGAGGGACTCGTGGAAGGAGCAGCGAACGAACGTGTGTTTCATTTAGGAATTTTTTCGTTCGTTCGAAATTATCGTCCTGTTTTCGAAGTTCGTTGATTTCCTTACGATTACCTTTTGTTTTTTTTTTTCATGGTCATCAGAAATTTATCGATGATAAGAATTAAACGCTGATTTATACACACACACACACACACATACATATATATTATATATATATATATATATATATATATATATATATATGGCGTCGTTGAAGCTACTCTTCTCAGATCACGTGACGCTATTCGTACGAGTTCTCTAATTCCATTCTTTTTTTTTTTCTTTTCTTTTCTTTTTGTCTTTTTTCTCTTCTTCTTCCTACAAATCTCACCCTCGACCATGAGCGACTATGAGCTCTTCTTATTGCTTCTCAAAGATGAGCAGATGAGCCCGAAAAAGACGCGAGGATGGGCGATGTAAGGACAAGGAAACGAGATCGTGTAATCCATGTAAGTGTCTCGTATCCTCGTCAAAAAAAAAAAAAAAAAAAAAAAAAAAAGAAAGAAAAGAAAAGAACAGAAAAAGAAATCTCTAGCAAAGTCATTTAGTAAAGTTCTCGAACCCCGTTCATGGTGGTTCCCTCTTTCATGGATCATTCATAGACGATATCGAACGACGAGAATTAATTTCGCGCGAATTTAATTTGACCGATGGAACAAAAGTTTTCATCGAAACGAGAAGTAGTTGATTATCGATAAACAATGATATATAAATATATATATATATATATATATTATATATATATATATAAATTAATTAACGATAAAAATTATCTTTCGAGATATTTATTGTTGTTTCGTATGGAATATTGTAAAGGGTTGGGAGGAGGGTTTTAAACTGGTTGAGAACCTCTGCCACGCTCCGTTCTCTCTTTCTCTCTCTTCTCCCTCTCTCTCTCTCTCTCTCTCTCTCTCTCTCTCTCTCATCTTCGGTGTTCCGCATCAGCAAGAGAGAGAGAAAGATGGATACAACACCACCGCGTACGCTGCGTTGCGGCCTCTCTAGAAGCCGAAGGAAAGTTACTGACCGCTTTGAAAACATTGACTTGGAACACTGAGACACTGACCGGGCCAAGTGGTCACTCGGTTATCATCATACTTCTTCTTCTTCTTCTTCCATGTTTCTTCGAGACGCCTTCTTACGCGAACGTGTGTTTCCCTTCGTTTATCAACGGCGATCGTGTGTTACTTCTTCGAATCTATTTTTCTAATTTGCCGACGCTCGCTTTCTTTTACCCTACCACCCTCACCTCACCTCCGCCTATTCCGTTTCTTTCGTCCGTTACATTAAAAAAAAAAAAAAAAAAAAAAAAAAAAAAAAAAAAAAAAAAAGAAAATCCCTGTCATCGAGAAACCCACCCCCTCCTCCCTCCCCCTGTAGTATTTCGAACAGTATCGTACATCTTGGTTACAAACGAACCAGTAATGACAATGAGATAAAGCGGTAATAATAGGACGAACGTTATAACGAGATAAAATTGTCGAATGATTGGGAAAAAAAAGAGAAAGGAAAAATATAAAGGAATAAGTAAAACCTCAAAAAAAAATATGAAAAAGAAAACAAATGTAAGGGGTCTCGTTAGGTGTCGCTACAACGACAATACGACACTACACGCGGTACACAGACAAAATGGTTAAGTTGAGAATGACTGGGTTTATCCTATTCCATCCATCCATCCATACATCCATCCATACATCCATCCATACATCCATCCATACATCCATCCATACATACATCCATTTATCCATCGAGCACGATAAAACGGAGCGAGGTACGCGCGATTCGGTCGGAACTACAAGGACGCGCGTTCCTTCTTGAATTGCTTGAGGAGGAGGAAGTGGAGAGGAGAGAGGGAGGAAGGAGTAGAAGAAGAAGAAGAAGAAGAAGAAGAAGAGGAAGAAGTGAAGAAAAAGAGGAAGAAGAGATAGCGTATCGGAGGAAGGAGATACTATATGACAGAAAAAGATATATATATATATATATATATATATATATATATATATATATATATATATATAAAGAGCAAATGGGGAACGGGGCCCCGTCTTGTCCTCGATCCGTACCTGGCTATCATCCTTATGTGTTTAACACACATATACATGGATGGATAGATAGAGGTTTCTCAGTCAGTCCTCTTTTACCTACTACTACCACTACTACACCACTATACTACCAATATACTATTACCACTACCACTACTACTACTACTATTTCTACCTGTTGCTATGTATCTCTCTCTCTCTCTCTCTCTCTCTCTCTCTCTCTCTCACATTCTTGATATATATGTATATATATATATCTACCTGACAGATAGAGTTGTGCGAGAGAAAGAGGGAAACAACAAACACTTACGCACACGTATATACTATACATACGCATGTATATACATATATATATTTATATATACATACGCATACTGATAAACAGATCGGGCCCCGTACTTTCACCGACCGTGACTTCTCTATCGCTTTGCGCGTTCCACTCGGCGAGTTTCACAGATAAAAGGGGGTAATAGAGACGCGTGACGACTATGTGTCGCCACGTAGGTTACTGGAACCAACTCACCACGATCATCCAACCCAACCAAACCGAACCAAACCGAACCAAACCGAACCAAACCCAACACGAACCCGACCGAGGTATAGATGAGGACGAAGGTGAAATAGAGGAGGAAATGGAGAAGATAAAAGAAAGAAAAAGCGAAGGAGAAGAAAAGGGAATAGTTTCTTTACGAACCTCTACGCGAAATACGCGAGTTACGACTTACGACTGTCGACCATAATTCTTTCGACCAACCTTCGTATGCGCGCGCGCGCGCGCGCGCGCGCGAGCATAAACGCACGAACGTGCGAACGAGCAAGCAAAAGCTCTCTAGCCTGTTTCTATATATACATACATACGTGTCCTTTGTGCGTTGGACGCGTAATGTAACGTAACGTAACGTAACGTAACGTAACGTAACGTAATGTAATATAATGTAACGTAATGTAATGTATCATAATAACCGGAAATTTCTCACGTAGCCAAGTTAGAGATGAGGATTGCAAAAGAATATTTTATTCCACTTTGTATACACTTGCCTATTCAACGTTTGTACTCTCTGGTATATGTTACTCTCCCCTCTCCGCAACACTCCACCCTATCCCATCTCTCTCTCTCTCTCTCTCTCTCTCTATTTCTATCTCTATCTTTTTTTCTCTGAACACGCTTGAACTTTCGATTCGTCATGATTCGTGATCTCTGATCCTCCCTACTTACCTCCCAATCTTTCGTTCGTTCATTCATTCATTCATTCATTCATTCGTTCGTTTCTTACTTTCAAAACTTGTACAATTTACACCGAGACTCGTGACCAACTTGTATATATCGCGGAAACTATCTCTGATACATAATTACTCGGGATTGAAATAACTCGGAACGTTATTTCATCGGATTTAATAGGGATTGTTGTTGATGGTTCGGGCCGGTTCGGGGTGAATAAAAAATCGTGCGAGTGTGTCGAGGGTGTTGTACGGAGTTAAACAAGAGTGCGATGGACAATTAGGGATCAGGGTTAGGAGATGATAATAATAATAATATCGGATTGAATGAGGAAAGATAAGGGAAGACCATCCTTATTATCGTGTACGTTAAATCAGGATTTTTAAAATGGGGAAACGTGCGAATAGAACAAAATTTACGAACGATCACATTTTCTGTTTTGATTACAGGCAGGGATGAGCTCTCGCAGCCGGGTTCGCTTAACGGTTACGGAAGTGGCGGAGGAGGAGGAGGAGGAGGGGGAGGAGGAGGAGGAGGAGGAGGCGGAGGAGGAGGCGGCGGCGGCGGTGGAGGAGGAGGAGGCGGCGTTGGTGGCGGAGGCGGTGGAGGTGGAGGAGGACCCGGAGGTGGAGGTGGTGGTAACGACGGTTGCGACGCAAGGAAAAAGAAAG
>OU964967.1:8319863-8322363 GCA_918808275.2 Dolichovespula sylvestris
AAACGAAACAAATATAATTAAAAAAAAAAAAAAGAAAAACAAAAAAAACCAAGAACAAATAACTAAACACGGTGTGTACCTTTTTTGCGCGTTTGTTGTTCTCTACTATGCGCGTGATTTTGCGTATGCGTGCGCGTGTGTGAGTTTAGTAGTGTGTATGTATGCGCTAGTGTGCGTGCGTCTGTCATCTTCTTTTCGTGCTGCTGGTTGCAACGAACGAGAGAGCGAGATTGAGGGAGTGAGAGAGTGAGAGAGAGAGAGAGAGAGAGAGAGAGAATGAAGGAAAGAATAAGAAAAATTTTTGCCGTGCCGGGGACGAGTAAATAAAAAAAAGGAAAGGAGGAAGGGAGAAAAGGGAATTAAAAAAAAAAAAAAAAGAAAAAAAGAAGGAAAAAACAAACAAAATGAAAATTTACGAAAGAAAAGAAAAGGTAGAAAGGGGAAGGGAGGGAGGGAGGGAGGGAGGGAGGGAGGGAGGGTGTGAAAAACTCAGTGTGTTGTTGGTACGGCATTTCGGGCCGCTGTTGAGCAGCGCCTCCCGTGTTGTTGGTATTGAGAGAAAATGTGAATTGGGGATTGGTGATAAGGAAATTTGGGAGGGTATAGGAGGGTGGAGGGAGGGAGGGAGGGTTGATAAGAGGGACTAATATGATGTGTCCGTGCATGCGAATCCGAGGTCGAGAGATAGAAAGAATACGATAATAATATACATAATAAAATATCATAGAGTCTGTTATATCGCAAGAACAACAACAACAACAACAACAACAACAACAACAACAACAACAACAACAACAACAACAAAAATAAAACATATAGCATAATAATATATATTGCTAGAGGCGTCTTACGATTGATTTGTACGAATTGACGATGACGAGAGATGACGATGAATGACGCTGATGATGATGACGACGACGACGACGATGTGAAAGAAGAATGGACAATAACAACAACAGTAACAGAGAAAAGAGAACAAATAAGGTAGAAAGAATATCTTGAAGGATGGTGCGAAAGAGAAGGGCGGAAAGAGAGAGAGAGAGAGAGAGAGAGAGAGAGAGAGAGGGATGAATATAGAATGAAAGAGTGTGTGAGAAAGAGAGAGAGAGAGAGAGAGAGAGAGAGAGAGAGAGAGATAGATAGATAGATAGAAAGGGTAGGAATGAGAACGTTAGATGGGATTTGATCGAGAAGAATGTTTAGATCATGGACGAAATAATAATACGTGAAAAAAAGGGGGTTTGGAGTGGTTGAGATGTGGTTGAGATGTGAGATTGATATAGAGGTAGAATTTTGTGGTAGGACAGGATGAGGAGGAGGAGGAGGAGGAGGAGGAGGAGGAGGAGGAGGAGGGATGCAATAGAAGGAGAGATATGGGAGAGAGAGAGAGAGAAAGAGTTATGGTCGACGAAATAAATGTAGTAGACAATGTATAGGATGTTAAGTACGTAAGCGCGAGGCTAGTTGGTAGTAGGTTGTAGTAAATCAGAGTCAAGTTAGGATAGGTGACCGAGTCAAGTGCAAAGCCTTGTGCCTTCAGCAGCGCGGACATCGGCTCACCGACAAACGAGATCGTGAAATTTCAACCGTCCGTTTTAATTTTTTAATAAAATCAACAAAAATAAAAAAGATCGTAAAATATTGTAAATCCCGTTTACGGAAAAATGGGGAGGGGGTGGGTGTGGGGGCGGGAGGGAGTTCGTTAATGTAACGTTATATTACTAGGCGATGAGAGAGAGAGAGAGAGAGAGAGAGAGAGAGAAAGATTGAAAGGTGAGAGAGGAAGTGAAAAATTGCAAGAATGAGAGAGAGAGAGAGAGAGAGAGAGAGAGAGAGAGAGAGAAAGAGTGTGTGTATGTATGTGCATAAAAAAAAGGGGCGTGTGAAAAAAAATAATCGACGAGAGTTATTAAATTAGGAATAAAAGTTATAAGATTGCGTGCAAATAGAGAGAGAGAGAGAGAGAGAGAGAGAGAGAGAGAGAGGGTTGAATCGGTGGGAGAACAAAAACAATACGAAACAAAACAAAACAGAGGAAAAAAAAAGTACTTTAAAGGAATTACGATTATGTTTGTCCGAACAGATTGTTTCTCCTTTTCTTTCTTTTTGTCGCTTTTCTTTCTTGTTTTCTCTCTCGTTACGTTTTAACGTTTAACGTTTTTATTTTTCCGTGTTTTTTTTTTTTTGTTTTTTTTTTTTTTTTTTACATTCTTTTAATCTTGTTCAATTCTCTTTCTACGATATTTTCTTTTTTCCTGAACACTCTTCTCGATTTCCTTTTCTTCTCTTTTCTTTTCTTTTCTTTTCTTTTTTAGCTTTCTCCTTTCCATTTTCTTTTTTTGTTCTCTCCTTCGAAGCCACAAGCAAGCTTGTTGAATACGAAATAGATATAAAAACATAACGGAGAGGCTTAAGGGTTAGGAGGGAAATTCGATGTCATTCAGATTCCTTCAAACGTCTCTTTAAAAATTACGATACACTGCGGACAGAAAATTTGAGA
>OU964967.1:8332363-8339863 GCA_918808275.2 Dolichovespula sylvestris
GCCAAGCATGTGTAGGATTCTCGGGAGTTTCTCTCTTTATGTGTGTGTGTGTGTGTGTGTGTGTGTGTAATGTTCTTTTTTTTTTTTAATAAATTAAATTAAACTAAAAAAAAACACGAAAAAAAATTAATAACAATAATTATAATAATAACAATAATAATAATATTAATAATAATAATAATAATAATAATAATAATAATAATAATAATAATAATCCGGAATAATATAAGCGCGGAAATAATTGAAACGCTCGCGCGCGCAAGTACAAGCCGTACGAGCGTGTGACACGAGTATACAAAAAGAAAAAAAAGAAAAAAAATTAAAATTAAAATAATTCAATAAATAAATAAATAAATAAATAAATGAATAATATTAATAATAATGAATAATCGAATAAATGAGTGAATAAAAACACGTGGAAAAAAAAATGATAGGAACGCGAGCGTAATTTCGTTGATACGTACTCGCACGCGCACGATCGCACGTCAATACACACATACATTATACCGTAAATTGTGACACATACGTTGGGGAAAAAAAAAAAATTTCGTATTAAACGATCTCGTAATTTCGCGCGCTTCGATGGAAGGTATTTTTTAAAGTGGCCCTTTCGATCCTATATGTTATTATTTACGCCACACCCTTCCCCCTCCCATCCAATTTATCGTTGTTCTTTATCGTTATTGGTTGTATCACGCTCGAGAGTTTTCCAATTCGTTCGTTCGTTCTGGTCTGGTTTTTTTTTCCTTATCGTTTTCTCTCTTTTTTTTTTCGTTTTCTTTTTCTCTCACTCGTAAAAATCATCGTCTTCAAAAAAAAGAGAAAGGAAAATTCAATTTCCTTTAAATGGACGTTTCGTCGATCGACACGATAATAAATCAAATGTCTACGTAGTAGTAATCATCGAAATGGTCGGCCATCTTGTTTCCGAATTGAAACATCCATCTTGTCGGGTCTATCCGATCGCGAGTTAAAAATCGATATTCGATATCTGTAATATATTGCATCGATATAATACAACGTCGGAGGACGATTCCACGGTATTTATTGTTGTTTAACGCTAAGCGAATGATCTACGTTCTTAAAAATCTATTTTACATTATTATTATTATTATTATTATTTACCCACACCCCGATATAACCGCCATATTGATACCATACGAAACGATACTATACGGTAAAGAAGCTTTCGATAGATCGATCTAGCTGACACTAACACGTCAGACATATTTTACGAAGTACGTGAATTTCCCATAGCGATTATATTCTTCGTTGGTAGAACATATACATACGTACATACATACATACATACATACATACGTATGTACTTAAGTACGTACATAGAGATCGATTTAACTAAATGGAATTTTGATCGAATTCGTCGATCAAAATTGAATTTTGAAATGAAAAATTTTAAATTAAATAAAAAAGAATAAAAGAAGAAATACATACACATAGATACATATATTATATATATACATATATATATATATATATATATATATATATATATATATATATAGATATATATATGTATGTATGTATGTATAAATATATGTGACGTATAATATTAAATTATGATAAAAAATCGGGGGATGTTTAAAAAGCAAAGATAAATAATATTGAAGGAAAGATGAACGATCATTTATAATTTTTTTTAATTTTAATTTTTTTTTTATAGTTTCAATTTTTTATTTTTTACAAATTTCAACGCGAGACCTGCCCTCGTCGGTTGTGTGCGCCTTATCGGTTTATTACACAACTCTACTATTACTACTCCTACTACTACTACTACTATTACTACTATTACTACTACTACAACTACAGCTATTACTATTACTATTACTACTACTACTACTACTACTACTACTACTACTACTACTACTATTGCTACTGTTACTCAATATACGTTTATAATTACATTACACGGAGCGCACTCGAGCACGCACACAAACACAACACACACACACACACACACACACACACACCATACTCGTCTATGCAGCGATCTGCGAGTATTATTCCGCGAGTCTCTTGTATACAAATAAACGGACACGCATGGACACACGCGAACGTGTTGTACAATAATAATAATAATAATAATATTAACAATAAGAAAGAAGAAGAAACGAAGTAATAAAAAAAAAAAAAAAAAAAAAAAAATACTAATCGCGTACGTTAACACGGAGCACGAGGATTTAAAGGGAAAGAAAGAAAGAAAGAAAAAAAAAAGAAAAAGAAAAAAGGTTAAAGAACAGAAAGACAAAAACCAAACGAATGCGTGCGACTTTTTCGAAAACACGGCCAAGACGACAAAACACTATTACGTGAAAAAAAAAAAAAAAGGAAATAAATCATGGGAGGTGGTGGGGTGTGGGAAGTGGAGTGATGGAAAGAAAGGAAAAGCAAGCAAAAGAAAAAGAAGGAAAGGAAAAGAAAAGTGAAATAAAAAAAAAAAAAAAAAATATGAAACAAATCGCGTCCCTCCTATCGTATTAATATCGTATCTTTAATTATGCGATATTAACATATATTACACGCGCGCCCACGCACACACACGTACACGTACATAACGCTCACGCACACACAGACACAATTATGATTATACGATCATAAACATTATATATAGTATATATATATATATATATATATATATATATATATATATACATATTGATTATTTACAAAATTCGATATTATTGTTGAAGAAATGTGCGATTCGGATTTTTGTCGCTGGTTAAGGCGATTGAAAAACGAAAAGGAAAGAAGAAAAAAAATTATACGTGCGGTTTATTATTATTTTTATTGGCACGCGATATTATAGGATTATATATGTTACAATTCGTATTACGGGAACGGGGAAGATATTTTGTGTGGAATATATAGAAAAAAAAAAGAAGAAAAAAAAGTCCTTGACCGGCCGAGGTATTCCTATTTTTATTTTTTATTTTTATATATTTTTCTTTTCTTTCGTTTTTTTTTTTTTTTTATACATATATATATTCTGGAATACGACTGAACGACGATTAGCAAAATTGTGGTTATACGGGATGACGAAATCTCGTTAGGGGGTGGGGGTTGGGAGAGAGGGAGGGACTGAATTAAAAAAAAAAAAAAGAAGAGATAGCTCGATATTATTTGGAGCGACGAAGGTTTAGAAAGAGAGAGAGAGAGAGAGAGAGAGAGAGAGAGAGAAAACGGAAAAAGAAAAAAAAATGAAAATTAATTACACAAATTGGTGCTTTTGGAATGTATTAGACTGAATTATATTGTTGATACGTTTTTAGATGATGAGAAAATGGAGAAAGTAAAAGAGGAACGAGAGTACGAAGAAAATGATGATGATGATGATGATGAAAAGAAAAGAAAAGAAAAGAAATTAATTACGGGGAGTTTTTTAAACCCGACCCGATGAATTATTCGGTATTAAAAAAAAATATTATTTCTATTTGGAATCGTTTTATATATATACATATATAATATATCTATGTGTATATATATATATATATATATATATATATATTATTATTATTAATTAATATAAGCACTAAGTTGCATAGACACGAACACAACAAACGCATACATAAGTGAAACAACATATACTTAATTACTTAAACGACACGTTTAACATGGGAATTAACACGCGATTACACGCACGTGCGCATAAAACGAATACGTAAATGTATGAAAGAGCGGGTGAACCGTGTTAATGAAAAAAAAAAAAAAGAAAAAAATTATAAAAAAAAGAGAGAGAGAAGAAAAATGGTGGTGTAAACGCGACGCACGCGGATTATAAATTATAAATAATCATGATTGGGGTTCCGTACGGATATATGATAGATAAGGAAAGAAATATTATTGAAAATGGGACGAACAAGATACGTGTGTTATAAAAATAAAATAATAATAATAATAAGAAGAAGAAGAATAAGAATAATAAATTAGAGCAGGGAAGAGAGAGAGAGAGAGAGAGAGAGAGAAACGAGGAAAATATAAATGACATTCGGTCGTGTAAGTAAGTAATTAAATAATAATAATAATAATAATAATAATAATAATAATAATAATAAAAAGATAAAAAATAAAAAAGAAAATTAAACGAGCAAAAGTATTCTGCCCTGCGTCAAAATGGCGTGCTGCCGCACCACGAGTTGCATTGAAAGTCCATTAATTTCGTTAAATTTTTTTTTTTCTTTTTTCCTATTCTTATTCCCTCAACTTCCCTCTCGCGTTTTCTTCTTCTCTCACGAATGATACCATATATGATGATCACTGAATGAGATCTATTGGACTATTTGATAACGTGTGATATCTCGTGGTGGGGTGAGAATAATGAATGAAAGAAACAAACAAACAGACAAACAAAAGATGAAAAGTGAGGAGAGCGACAGAGAGAGAAAGAGAGAGAGAGAAGAAAATAAAAACAAGATGGACGTTCGAACGTTCGTTGAACTTGAACTCTAAAATAAACCTTGAACTTTGGGTCAAGCGAGAGCCACATATATATATATATATATATATATATATATATATATATATATATTTTAAGGATTATCGATTAATTCGTAATTAAAATAATTGTACAATAATTTTAAACGCGAATTGTAAAGACAGACGATATTAATAAAAAGTCTTCGAAACGCTTCGAGGCGCGTTTGAGGGCACGGCGAGTGAAAATACATGGAAGTTGAATTTCGAAATGAGAAAATTAGGAGAGACAGAGAGAGAGAGAGAGAGACATGTGTGATGTGCTTGCGGTAGATCGACTTGTATTTTCTGGATCCTTTCTATTTACATTACGTATATATACATATATAATATATATATATATATATGTGTGTGTATATATATATATATATATATATATATGTATATTATAATATATAATTTTTTTGTTTGTTACATCAAATAATAACAAATTGTTAGGACAGAGCGTTTAAACTAATTAATTGAGGGACAAAAAAAAAGAGAGAGAGAGAGAGTCTCTCAAACGATAAACGATGTCATTTCTGCGTTATAATTCACAATATGAGACAAACTAGGCTGCTGCTTCCTCCTTAACGAAATCCCATGAATTATCATCGTAAAACGGGGTTTTTTTCGACGAAAAAAAAAATCATTTAATTAAATGTAAATCAGTATCGATTTTATATATATATATATATATATATATATATATATATATATATAGTATTTTTTTTTTGTTACGTTGAAGTCGTAATTTCGACGAACGTTTAAAAATTGTCGAACGCGTTCTTCTTGGATTGTTATAAATATAGATCGTTCTCCCTTATTCCGACATAAAACCGATTGTATTAATATTAAAATGGGGGCGTATCACGATCGATCGAATTTACAAAGGTACCGAGGAAAAAGGGAACGTGAAGGGATAAAGGGGGAAAGGAACGAAGGAATAACGGAAGGAAGGAAGGAAGGAAGGAAGGAAGGAAGGAAGGTAGAGGGTAAGGAGGGAAGCAGCTTGAAGGTACAGAATAATGTAATATGTTCAATACGATTATACATATAGTGCGTATACGATAATAAATGCCATGCGATATAATTTTTAAGGACGTGGAGCTCGACAAAAGAGAGAGACAGAGAGAGAGAGAGAGTACGCGCGCGTTTATGTATGTTTGTGTTCGTGTGCGTGTTGTGTGTTTATGCATGAGAGAGAGAGAGAGAGAGAGAGAGAGAAAGAGATACTGAAGAAAGAAAGTCGATAGTGTGAGAGAGTCCATTTCGAAAGAATTATGAAATGATTTAGAACGTGGTTTTATTATGTACATACAAAGAAATGTGAGAGAGTGAGAGAGAGAGATTAATGAGAGCCAGCTTTGTAAATTAGCCTTGTACATTATATTACGATCTTTTATTTCGTTCATAATACGACGAGGATCGAGAAAGATTAGCGTGGCGTGACATTTTCGTTAATATTGTTCGAGCACTTATACGATGATGATAATAAAAAAAAAAAAAGAAAAAAAAAAGATGAAGAAGAAGAAGAGAAAAAAAAGGAAAAGGAATAAAAACCAATATAAAGAGAGGGATAAAAAGAGAGAGAGAGAGAGAGAGAAATAATACACTGGCGAGCGAAGGAATCCCGAAGGTTGCGTGAAATGGGAATAGGGGGAAGGTTTACGACCGGGGTCGAAGGGCGGAAGGTTGAAAACGTAAAATAAAAGAAAATGGAAAAATAAAAGCGACGCGTAAACTCACGATCGGTATGAGAATCGTCGGAATTTTCTATTTTTTTTTTTTTCTCTCTTCTTTTTTCTTTTTCCTTTTTATTTATTTATTTCTTTTTTTTTTCGTTCTCCACGATCGACCCGCTCGCATCTCTTTCTCTTATTATTATTATTATTATTATTATTAATTATTATTATTAATTATTATCATTAATTATTATTATTATTACTATTATTATTATTATTATTATTATTATTAAAACGAGAGAATTGGTGTCTCTGTAAAATATTGTTTTATTTATTTTATTTTTCTTTTCTCCCTCTCTCTCTCTCTCTCTCTCTCTCTCTCTCTCTCTCTCTCTCTTTTTATCCAAAATATCGTGCAACACCATAAACGATAAAGTTTACGTATCTATTATGGAAAGGTATATATATATATATATATATATATATATATATATGTATAATGTATCTATATATCTATTTACTTAATTAATTAGATGATTGATTGATTGATTAATTGATTGATTGATTGATTAATCACTTGCCTTCTCGTTGGATGACGAATTTAATAATATTTCGTAGCAAATATATCCGGCATTCCGGCATTTTGTTTTTCTTTTTTGTTTCCTTTTTAAGGTTCGAGCAGAACAATTTGAATTTTATCCGAGTAAATCTCGTTAGGGAGCGTGTTTTCAAAAGGGATGATTTTGCGGAGGATTGAACGATATTATTCTTTTATGGAATATCTATTGAGATAAAGAGAGAGAGAAAGAGAGACAGAGAGAGAGAGAGAGAGAGAGAGAGAGAGAGAGATCACAAACATTACCGGCACAATTGCATGAACATAAAACGTGAAGAAAATACTTGAGCCGTCGTTTGAATGAGAACGAAACGAAAGTTGTGATTTGCGAGTTTGGGCAGAAGAAAAAAAAAAAAAGAAAAGAAAAAAGTGGGCCGAGGAAAAGTTAAAAAAGCCGACTTAAATTCTTCGAAATTTTCGCCGAGATCCGTCGATGTATAAATTTAAAATAGTATATATATATATATGATATACGATATATATATAATTATATATATACGTGCAAACATACGTACGTGCGTGCATACATACGTTAAAAAAAAAAATAATAAATAAATAAATAAATAAATAAATAAATAAATAAATAAATAAATAACAAACAAACAAACAAACAAACAAATAAAGAGAATAAATAAAGGAACACATAAATATATATTTTTCTGAAAAGAATAATATATGGAGACGACAAATTGAGGTGGTCTGCATTGCGAGGAAAAACAGTTATGAATATGC
>OU964967.1:8344863-8377363 GCA_918808275.2 Dolichovespula sylvestris
CTACCTATGTCGTTCTTATTCGGATTATAAAACGCATTTAACACGGCTGGCTCCGTCGACCATTTGTCCTTGTCCACAGGTTGTCGCAATTCCTCAAGATTGTGATACGCGTCGTACTTCTTCACCGCGAAAACATTCTCCAAAAAAAGATCCTCCGTTATGTTCAACTGAAAAATTGTTATTTCCATCCCTTCATAACAACAAGTTTTTAAACGAGGGGAATAAAATCCGATGGATCTTACATTTTTTTTTTTTAATTTTAAATTGCGTTTCAACGAAAGCAAAAAAAAAAGAAAAAAAGGAAAAGAAAATTTGAGGGGACGTCGAGTATATATGTTAGGTCGTCAAGGATGAAATTTCTAAATTATCGACCAACTTTGACTTTTTTTCCAACAAATTTCATCCTTGACTGCCTAATATATATATACAAATACAGAGAGAGAGAGAGAGAGAGAGAGAGAGAGAGAGAGAGAGACATGCAGATATAATATACCGTCACATATTCCAAAGAAAGTTTGATCGGATCCTTCAAAAATTCTGGATAACCAATTCTCTCGTTCATCGAATCAGCCTTCCCTTTGGCAACGGTCCTGGTTTCATCGTCCATCCATTGATTTTCCGCTAGCAATTCATTGAATGCTTCCCGTATAGTTCGTATCATTTCCAATGCCGTTTCCTATAATAATATTAATAATAATATTAATAATAATAATGATGATAATAATCATAATAATAATAATAAAAATAATAATAATAATAATAATAATAATAATAATAATAATAATAATAATATTAATATTAATAATTAGCAAAGAAGTATTCACGATAAACTATCAATATTTCTTTAATATATACAGGAGGGAGTTTCAGCTAAAGGGGGCCACCTATAACATACATAACATTATACTATTATATATATATATATATATATATATATATATATATATATATAAACTATATAAACTATTCATAATATACCTTTTTTTAAATCATTCGAAATGTGCCATAAAAGTTTGTCGAATGATAAAAAACAAAGAAAAAATTTGGACGACCTACTTTAACTGAAAAACCCCTTATATTGGATCGTCAAGGATGAAATTTGTAAGTTATCAACCAACTGCCTTTTCTTCCATAAATTTCATCCTTGACGACCTAATATATATATATATATATACACCTCAAAAGATATGTAATACTTCGAAAGTACCTTGCTCTCGTGATTGAAATTATCACGTATGAAAAGTGCGCCCACGGCCATTCCAAGATTCTTATTGGTCCATTCAACGCACTGTGACCATCTGTTTCTCTCGCTTAGAATACCCGAGAGTATCTTACGAAACTCGATTCTCCTTTGCTGATACTCGTCTATCATATGCGGCATTATCGACATAACCCAACGCCATAATATGTAATTGTGCAACGTCCTGCAATTAAGTTGAAATAATTGTAACGCGCAATCACGGACGAGATATAATATAGAAAAAGGCCAATGAAAAAGAAAAAAAATTCCTCGTAAGAAGAATTGCTCATCCAAAAGTGATACTACTCCTTTTTTTTTTTTTTTCTTTTTTTTAAGATCGAAGCATCGATCGTAATCGATAGCGATCGATGGACAAAAATTATTTAATCCAAACTCGAAAAGGATGTTTATAGTGGAAAACTAATTTGACGATTCGTTTTAAAAAGCCGTATCGATGTTACAAAGATCGAGAGAGAGAGAGAGAGAGAGAGAGAGAGTAAAAAAGAAAAAAGGCGAAAAGAACAAAGCCAAAAAGATATCGGAACAATCGGAAATTCGATTTCGACCGGGAAAATTTGTTCATTTTTTTTTTAAACGATTCCGATCGAAAAAGGGACGTCGACGTCACGAAAAAAAAAAGGGAAACGAGAAACAAAAGAAAAAAAAAGAGCAAGAACGAACTAGAACGGTCGAAAATTGGATATCTTCAAAAAAAAAAAAAAAAAGAAATAAGGTAGAAGTGCGAATGATCAACTTACAATATAATCGGGTAGTATGGAAATAGTTAGTGTGCCGATATTTTCGAAGAAAAATTGAAACCCATAACACAGCGTACATTTATCAAATTGTTATCATCATCATCATTATTATTATTATTATCAAAGGATTAGTCGGCACGGTGTTTTTCTTTTTTTTTTTTTTACGTACGACCCAATATCGACTAACGTACCTGCGATCGGTTTTCTCCACTATACGACCCATTTTAAGGAAATAGGGCATCGCGTATACAACCAATGGTTCGTCCTCGGTAATCGTTGCACTTATAAATTCCTCGAGATAAACCTTCCATTTTATTTGCGGCACCTCCTCCTGCAGTTCTCGCAACGTCAACTTTCTATAGATCATTGAGGTGTCGTGTCTGTCGGCCTCCGGCATCGAAGCCTGCGAGGATAAATAAATGAGATGATTACGAAAAAACAAAAAAAAAAAAAAAAACAAACAAAACGAAACAAGAAAAAATATGGTTCGACCATTCTTAACTTTGATTTAAATTTAACGATTAATGTAATTTAAATTTAAGAGGAAGAAGATAGATAGATAGATAGACGAAGGATAACGTACATCGGCAAGTTGTTTTTCAAGGGCGATCACGCGATTAAACTCGAGCGCTGCATTTTCACGTTTGGCCCCAAGCAATACGGCCACGTTGGTCATGTAACGATGATAAGCATCCAATTCTGCCTCGCTGCTCTTCTTCAAATAATAATCACGGCTAGGTAATGCCAGCTGCATTTGATCCAGCTAATCGGTGAATTATCATGAAATGAGAAACGAGTTACGTTGATTTTTGATCCTCGTCAAAATTAATTATATTCTTATGTATTCTATCGCTAACGCGAGGTTTCGCGTTCGTGACCATCGATCGTATATTTTTCAGATTGGGAATTTATATATATTATATATATATATTTATATATATTATATATATATATATATATTATATATATATTTATATATATTATATATATATATTATATATATATATATATATTTATATATATTATATATATATATATATATATACAGGTAGTTTTTTTATTTTGTATATATATATTTTTTTTATTTTTTTATTTTGTGTATATATATATATATATATATATATATATACACGTGTACAGGTAGTTTTTTTTATTTTGGTATCCGTTTTTTTTTTTTTTTTTTAATTATTATCTATAAAATTCAATGAATGAATAATCCTGACGGTCGATTGAATTCTATTTTTTTTTTACTTTCTGATAGTTTATTTTGTTTTTGTATTCGTCATCGTCGTCGTCGTCGTTATTGTTGTTGTTGTTGTTGAAAACGAATTAAAAAAAAAAAAGAAAAAGAAAGAAAAAAAAAAGAAAACAGAGAGAGAGAGAGAATGTCATGCATTCGTCGACCAAGGGGCCTTACTTTGCCGGCGCACCTGCAGGATGTTGGCCGAGGAATTTTTGTCGTCCGGTCCAACCCATTGCTCCATCAGTACGCCCTCGTTGTATTCACCACGTAGACGACCCAAAAGGACCTCGATAGGATAAGGCGGTGGTTCCCAAGACGCCCCGATAACCGCCGGCCAACCACCAAGCGCTGTCAATGTTTCCTTCAAAGGTCTGTCACCGATCTCTCGTATGCGCGCTGCCAATTATTCATCGATTATTATTCGAGGATAAAATGGGGAAAAAATTCCTCAACGTAAATAAATTTTTATTAAACACCGTTGATCGATTTAAAATATCTTCGCCGTGGCCGAGGGTCGTGGGTTTCATTGGGAGAATTGTTTTTATTTTTTTTTATTTTTTTATTTATTTTTTTTTTTTTCTATTTTCATGTCGAATCGATAAAAGAACAGAAAAAGAAAAAGATTACACGCGAACGCAACTTATTTATTTATTTATCATTTTTATTTATTTATTTATTTATTTACTTTTATTTATTTTTTTCTTTTTGTTTTTCAAATTTATCGTCAGTCGTAGTCGCGTAAAAATTCGAATGTTGCAAAAAAACGAAAGAGAGAGAGAGAGAGAGAGAGAGAGAAAGTATAGGGTAGTACATCGTTAATTACATTTCTGTAATTTTTTTTTTATACCCACGGATGTCCATGCACGATTTGTAGAACATTTTGGCCTTGAGGGTTGCATTATTGTCCATCTCGTTCGGCGATTCCTCAAGGACACGTTTAAGGATGACCTGGAGTTGATCGGCTAGTACCTCGAAGGTACTGATGGAACTTCTGTCCTCTGGTATAACGTGCAAACGATTCCAAGTACCGCATGCGTATTGGAAAAAGTTTACGCAGGGCGCGACGGTCCTGTCCATCGCTGACAACAAACTTGCGGCTATATATATGTGTAAAAAAAAAAAAAAAAAACAAAAAAAAATATCGTTAAAATTCTTTTCATTTTTATTCCTTTCCTTATTTTTTCCTTTTCTTCTCTCTCTTTTTTCTTTTTTTTTTTTTTTTTTTAATATCAAAAAATTACGACGACCCCTTTCCCTTCAGTGCTTGAGCAAAGATTATTTATTAATTATTAAAATTGTCGAAACTATTGTCACGAACTGTCATCGAATTAATTTGAAAAGAAAAAAAAAAAATCGTTGCCTGTGTTCACTAAATTTTTTTGGATTTATTTATTTAATTATTTATTTAATTATTTATTTATTTATTTATTTATTTATTTATTTATTTATTTATTCGTTCGGTCATTTAATTAGATTTACTCGAAGCCCAACGCGATCTTCCCCGTGACACGAGCAAAATTATCCGATAACGAAATTATCCCAGAAGCAAGATTAATATCCTGATAGCGACTTAAGCGAACGACGTCGATTTAATGAGCTGTCGCGCACACCGTTGCAAATTAATTGCAATCCTGATTAATCTACAACCCTTTAGGCCGAATACCGTTAAGAGAAAATTAGATATTTAACGTTAAAATCGAATATTATAAGATACACATTTTCAATATACGATAGACCTCTTACATATATATATATATATAGAAATATATTTTTTTTTTTATTGTATATTGCTCGCAACTTAAAATAAATATTTGATACGAAGTATTAGAATAATAATAATTCTTATATAAATTAAATGGGAGCATTTCATACGCACGCGTACGTATAATAATTAAAAAATAAATGAATAAATATAATGGATACAAATTTTATAACAAAATATTTATCTCAAGTTAAATGCGACATTGCTCATCGCGCGATCGACGGTAATAAAAAAAAAAAAAAAAAAAATTAAGAACCTATAAATAAAGAAATAAATAACAATAATTAAATGAATAAAAAACAAAAACAAAAAAATTTCTCAATTAAACGTCCATCGCGAGTTACATTCGATATCTACGTACGTATATAGATATGCGGTCGACGATGATTAAAAAAAAAATAAATAAATAAATAAATAAATAAATAAAAGGAAAAAGAAAAAAAGAAAAATAAAAGATTCGTATCGACCTAAGGAAAAAAGAAGAAGGAAAAAACCCACCGACTGCATTCATACACCGATCAATTAGAAACAGAACTATAATAGACGTTTATGTGCGCCTTTAATAGAAATTTACATCGAACGATCGGATAAAAGTTTTCATTTTAAATAGTACGTAACTTACCGGTTCTCACGCATTCCTCGGACATGCACACGTTCGGACCTATAAAACGAAAGATTATCGTTACACGTTTGAAATAATTCGTTATAAATAATATTATATTATTACCGGTCGAGGATAACGTTATTAATTTTCTTTCTCTACATTACGTTCGTTTATTTCGAATATCATCCGTTTGCTTATTTATTTATTGTTTTTTTTTTTCTTTTTTTTTTTTCTTTCTTTCTTTAATATGCGCAACCATTTTCATTTGTGAGAGATGATCGTGCAAATAGAAAATTCAACGGGCACGCGGACTCGTCGGTGTGTTTGTGTAATTTTTATTTTCCTTGAACTTGTCTGCGAATTTCATCTCTCTTATTATTATTATCATTATTATTATTATTATTATTATTATTATTATTATTATTATTATTATTATTATTATTATTAATATTATTATTATTATTATTACGTTTCATTCGTTCTTTGTTGCTTTTTCCTTAATTCCTTTTTTTTTCGTTACATTTTTAGAGAAATAAAGGAGGAAGGACTGAGGGGTGAAGGGAGGGGTCGGTTCGTGATATACATGCGAGAACGCGTTTTTATCGAAACGGAAGGAGAATAACGATCGCCTAGAAATAATTTTTAGGAGAAAGATACGATCTTCGCTCGAAGAATTACATTATTTTTTCTTTTTCTCTTTCTTTTTACCGTTTACGAAACGAGAAGCTACGAATGATACGTACGAAGGTAAATATCGAGTCCGTGGCGATCCAACGACTTTGATAACCTTATCTTTTAATATTCTTTTGTTTGTCCATTTCTTTTCTTTTCTTTTCTTTTCTTTTCTCTCGCCCTTATTACGGACCCACCCGATGAAATTTCCCTTTTCTCCTATCTTTCTTTCTTTACTTTTCTCTCTCTCTCTCTCTCTCTCTTTTATTTCATTTTATTTTATCTTCTCGTTCGATTTCATTTCAGTCTCGTGCGAATGCTAAAAATGAGTGAATGAATAATTGAAAAATGTAAATTGCGATTATATTATTAGATATATGTGTGTATGCTTAGAGATTGTTATCGTTATTTTCTTTATTTCTTTTAATTAAAATATCGTTTAAACGCGTTCAGTAGTATTACTTTTTATGGATAAAGATATAACACGCGTATAAATGTAATGAAGAAGTTTTATTATAATAATAATTATTATTATTATTATATATATATTATTTAATTTAAATAATATATATATTAAATATATTATTATAATATATATTAATATATATATATATATATATATATATATATATATATAATACTGTATTTTACTATTACTGTTTTTATTATCAAATATCGTTATGGTATACCTCATTAAAATTTAATATACACGTCGAAGAAGAATTCTGTATAATATCATGTATAAATGTATATATATATATATATATATATATATATATATATATATATACACACGTATGGTTGTATGTGTTAGAAAAAATACAATGCATCCTACATTCGCAATAATAATATCTCTCTCCATTTTCTTTCTTTGTAACGAGCCTGAAACATTATCGACTTATGCCTTCGAAATATTATTTAACGTTCCTTTTTCTTTTTTTTTCCCCTCCCCATAAAGAAACTGAATTCATTAGATCATCCTCTTTTCCTCCGCCCCCTCCACACATATCTATTTATTTATTCTCTTCGTAAAACCGGGGGAAAAAAGCGTACGTGATTCTTGAGTCACCGGAACAAAACTACTCTACACTCGAGGGAACAAAATTCGTCCGTGTTCTTTCCATTGTTCTTTGGAAATGCAAGGACAGGACGGTAAGGGACGTGGAAGAGAAATAAGGGGAAGTGAGGGGAAGGGGACAGAATTTGAATTATTAATTCGTTACCTTCGTTACGCGATCGCGAACAACATGGTTGGTCGTATCATCTCTTTCTCTGATTTTTTTTCTATCTCGTTTTTAGTCGGATTCGTTAGCGTCAGCGAGAGAGAGAGAGAGAGAGAGAGAGAGAGAGAGAGAGAGAGAGAGAGAGAGAGAGAGAGAGAGAGAGAGAAAAGAAAAGACGAAAGAGAAAAAAAAAGAAAAGAGAAAAAGATAAAGGCCAGTTATATTTCTCGTGAAATTAATTAATTCATTAATTATTTAATTAGTTGATTACAAAAATAATTTAAAAAAAAAAAGGGAAAAAAATATGTCATATATTTAAAAAAAAAAAAAAAGGAATCTTTCGAAGTCCGCAGTCGGTAGGACTCGAACCTACGCTCCCAGAGGGAATCTGATTTCTAGTCAGACGCCTTAACCACTCGGCCACGACTGCTGTGTGTTTGGCCACGTGTTAATTTTTTCTTTATATGGGTCTGACTTGCAAGTATAATTTCTTTTTTAATTTTTCTTTTATTTTTTTCTTCTATATATTATAGTATAATGCACAGTGATTTTATGTACGTGAATGTAATATTATTGTGTATTAGAAATTTTCATAATAATGCGCGTAAACGTGAAAACACGATTATAACACTTCGCAATCGAGAGATAATCTCGAATTTTTACCACGAATTAAATAAATTACATTAGTCACGTACAAGAAGGAAGGAAGGAAGGAAGGAAGGAAGGAAGGAAGGAAGGAAGGAAGGAAGGATGGAAGGGTGAGACTCTGAGACCCAAAAAATTTCTGAGGCCTGACAACGTATGTACCTTCGCGAAATCTCTTTCGGATCGATCGATTAGAATTTTTGTTTTGTACACGAGAGTGGAACAATTAATTTTTCTAATCTCGATAATGATCCTTCTTAACGGCCTCCTTTCGATCCTTCACGATCCATCCGTCCTTGATATATCTAACCATTACGGAATTCGAAATCGAAACGAACTAAATCGAAGTTACGTCGGATTTAAAAAGAAAAAAAAACAAACAATTTTGTAAGATCCGTCGATGATGGATGGATCGATCGATCGATCGATCGATCGATATTTTCGATTAAATTTTTCTCGGTAATTCGTTCATCCTTGTATGTTCACGCACACAGACATACGCTCACGCGTATATATATATGTATATAACTCATTATCTATTTTAATACGAACGTTAAAGATTTATGTCAACCATCGACACGATTTTAATGGGAATCGAATCGAATCGAATCGAATCGAATCGAGTCGAGTCGAGTCGAGTCGAGGCTATCTAGTCCTTCTACTCGAAAAGGACAATTCCCAGAACGGTTTGTAATCCTTTCACCGGTAAGAAAAAAAAGCAAAAAAAAAAAGAAGCTACGTAACGATTAAATTAGAAAAAAAAAGAGATCTGTCTCTTCGCCGACGGATAAAATGTCGCGCAATACCGAGACGTATCTCTCAACATTTCATATTGTATCAAATATAAAAATGTTCGATGTCCGTCAAACTAAGAGAAAATTTTTTTGTATATAAAAAAAAAAAATATGTATATGTGAATATAATTTTTTTTTTTATATAAATATATCCAACGTTGGAATAAAATGATTTATTAGATATGGATATCTTTTGGAACGTACGCGATAAATAATAATTAAAAATCAATAGTATTTTAATATTAAACGCGTGCAGCATCTGTAACTGGTACGAATATTGAAACGAAAAGAAGAAAAGAAAAAAAGATATATATATATTCGTACGTGTATGTATTAAACGTCAATTAATTCTATTACATAATAAACAATAATTACAAATTGAGAATATTTCGAAATTAAATACGTATCTCGGTGACAAATATTTAAACAAAAAAAAAAATATATATATATATATACATTAAACAACAAAAAATTCTATAACGTAGTGAACAATGATCGAAAGTAAAAATTAAATACTTGTATTTGAAGGAAGCAGAAATATTTGAGAAAAAAGAAAATAAATAAATAAATAAATAAATTAAAAAAAAAAATAGTAAAACATATTTTACTACGTAAGAAACAATTTTCGAGGGCGAACTATCACGTAGAGGGATAATTCAATTGAAAATGAACATGTGTAAAAGGCGTAGAATCTTCATTCGAATTTCTAGCACGAGCTCGCACAAACGCGAATAACGATATATATTTTCGTAACGATCCTGACACGTGGCGAGCATAGAGTTTCAACCCCTCTCGTTAAAGCACCAACCCGTCGTATACTTTATATGTTGTCACGTTAGCGCATCGATATTTCCTCGACTTTAAACCCCCTTCTCTCTTTGCTCTTTACCTCAAGGTCATTGACGAGGTCAACGAAGAAGAAATTCAATGATTCGAGACAAATTTATGTCCGACTTAATATCGACCAGTAGAAATATCCTTTAATATTCGTTGATACAGCGGACGTAATAACTGCGTCCAATATGACGAGATTTTTGATCGATTTTTGACGATTTAAAAAAAAAAAAAAAAAAAAAAAAACAAAAAATAAATCGATGAAAAATTAATTAACAAAAAGTTCTTACATCCCTTAGAACGCACGTATCGTTTTGTTAATATCAATTGTTTCCAGGAATATATCTCGATTATATCTCTCGAATTTACGAAAGGACATTTTTATCATACGTTTGGCAATCTATTATACCGATGTTATTAATTATATTAATTGTATTAATTTTGTCGATGCTATCGAAACGTGGTTAATTAGTAGGACAGAGAGAGAGAGAGAGAGAAAGAGAGAGAAAACGAAAAAAAAGAAAGAAAGAGAAAGTTTGTAAAAAAGACTCACGTGGCTCTTGGACGCATTCCCGCATGGTGTTCAATACCACGACAAGTAGAATTAACAGAGATATGACGAGCGATGTGGCTGCCAATATGTTTAACTTTTGTTGCCTGGCAGAAGCCCTGGTTCGTCTTCTTGTTACCGATGTGGCTTGCGTTATTTCGGTGACCTGTCTTCTCGTATTCGCATTTGGATTAAAAACGGCGGTAATAGATGCACCAACCCTCGGCACATATGTAACCTTTCGTGATCGATGTTGAAGAAAGAAAGGAAAGAAAAAAAAAAAGAGAAAAAAGAAACGTCCATTAGCAATTTTTTTTTTTTCATTTCTTTTTGTTTATTTATTTTTTTTTTTTTTTTTAATGGACAGGATCGATCCATGGATCCGTGGATCCATGGATCGATTGGGCTAACTTTGTCGATAAGAAGAATATATATATTCTAATGAGATTTAGATAAAACGATCCACCTTAAATCAAACCCAACGCGATTCGTCGCGTTTACGTTACGAGAGATAATTGCACTAATGACACGAAATTTAAAATTTAAAAACATTTTGATGGCGATGAATTTTGTGTAAAAAAAAAAAGAAAAAAAAAAAGAAGAAAGAAATTACGATCACTATCGAATTATTAAATGAATAATAATAATGATGATGATAATAATGACGATGATGAATGATATTGCGCGAATGAATCGGAGAACCGTTAAAACGCGTGACGAGTAAAAATTCATCGGGTTATTCATTATTCCGAACGAAAAATTAATTCGAGTTATGTTGTAGATGATGAAAAAAAAAAAAAAAAAAAAGAATTTAAATTATTTCCAAGGTCGGAGATATCAATTTCTTTTGTACGTCGTATCAATGATCTTTGAAAGAGGAAGAAGCGCTTATAACATAGAAATATTTGAATATTCCTCTCTCGTAATATCGATGTTAAAAAAAAAAAAATAAAATAAAAGGAGAAAAATGAGAAAATGAAAAGAAAATAAGCATGAGCGTGCCTCGAGGATGCTTCAAACTCAGGAATGTGGAAAATGAAGTAGAAGTATGCTCGTTTCATAAAGTATATAAGTATATACCTACCTACCTATCCGGTCTATCTATCTAACAACCTACTTCATTCTATTTTCCCCTGGATTTTCTACATTTTCATGGTTTATTTTCTCTTTTTCCTTTCTTTTCTTTTCTTTTTCTTTTTTTTTTTTACTTCTCTCTTTCAATCCATCTCTCATCGTTGATTTATTTGGCCACCGGCAGCCAATTAAAAGTTTATTCGTTCTCAAAGAACTTACCCTATCATTATAATATCGTTTCCTTCTTTCTTTCTTTTCTGAGCAAAAAAAAAAAGAAGAAGAAGAAGAAGGGAATCTTTGATATCGAGTTTTTTAATTATCGAATATATGTGATATGTATGCATCTGTGTGTATTTAAGAAAATATGAAAATAACTTTCCACGTAAATAATGTCACGAACTTTTATGTTTAAGCTCTTCTTCTTATTCTTCTTCTTAATTATCGATACAATATATATACACACATATATATATATGTAAATATATATATATATATATATATATAAATGTATGTATGTATGTATGTATGTATATATGTATGTATATGTACGTAAAAACGTGTTCTCATGCAAATTGTATTTCTTTTTCTTTTTGTTTCTTTTTGGTTCGTTTTTCTCTTTCCTATCTTTCTTATTCTTTTTCTATCATTTATATATATCAGATCTGAATGCCATTAAATCGACACTCTTTTTTTCTCCGCGACATACATACAATATACGTACATATATCCTTAGTTTATCAACGATGCAGGTGTCTATTTAATTGACCGAAATTAACTTCGCGTTAATTATACGTATCGCGTAGTCTCTTTATTACGTTTCACGATCGATAGAAATTATCTACCACTGTTAACGGTTTATCCCTACGGGTGCGAAGGTTATATACGGAGAGTAAATGAAATCAATTGTTACATTGTCGTCGAAAGAAAAAAAGAAAAAAAAAAAACAGAGAGAGAGAGAAAAAAATTGGCGGTAAAAATTGGCGCATAAGGCGTCGTCGTTAAGAAATTTTCTTAGGTGTTCCCGTGAGACGTGTTACTCTTAAAAAAATAAAAATAAAAATAAAAATAATAAAAGAATTAAAGAGAAAGATAATTGCAAAACGAAAATATTGTCCCCGAGGATTATGTCGCGACGTGGAATTATTATATTATTATTTATTTTCTTACGAAATTTATATATATATATATATATATATATATATATATATATATATATATATATATATATATATATAATATACGTGAAGTGGACTTACGGTTAGTGGGAGTTCTTGTCCCGCGGGAGGCGACGTGTGTTCATTTTGTTCCGGGATAATATTAGCCCTTATGTATCCGTTATTACTCTCCGACTTCATCCTATTAACCCTTTTGCAATCTCACCCTTACGCGTTTAAAGAATAATACAAGAAAACAATGATACCTTTTTCTTCGACAAATTACCTATGTTCTCTCTCTCTCTCTCTCTCTCTCTCTCTCTCTCTCTCTCTCTCTCTCTCTCTCTCTCTATCTATCAATCTCTGCACGCACGAGATCAAATATACGATATTTTATCCTTGTATATTTTTTTACGACGATCAAATCTTTTCTTCTCAGGATGAAAGATCTTTCGAAAAGAAAAAAGAAAAAGAAAAAAAAAAGGACCGAAAGAAGAAGTTAATCCGATCGTCACACGTTATTAGAAACGTCCTTGAGATTTTTTCTTCTTCTCTTCTTCTTCTTCTTCGTCCTCCTCCTCCTCCTCCTCCTCCTCTTCTTCTTCTTCTTCTTCTTCTTCTTCTTCTTCTCTTTTCAACCACTCACGAACGAGCTCGAAAAAATTCATAATCCACGCAGTCGATATCTACGATGATAACGAATGTGAATTGAAGACACAGAGAGACAGAGAAACAAAGAGAAAAAGAAAGAGAGAGACAGAGACAGAGAGAGAGAGAGAGAGAAAGAGAGAGAATACCAAAAAAAAAAAAGAAAATTCGAAGACAGCTAAGGAAATATTAATGAAAGAAGAATCCAAGAGAATAGGAATAAACAAAGAAAATAATAAAAAAGGATTAAAAAGAAATAACACGCGAGATAATAATTATCGTCGGTAAAAAGTTAAAAAGGAAAAAATAAAAAAAAATAAAAACAACACGAGAAAGAACAACCACTCACCGAGACGAATCAACGCGCTCTGAGCTTAGCAGCTGGCCTGCCACCTCTCGCAGCCCCTTTTCGTATCCTCTTATTTCCCTCTCCACTACGAAGGAACGTCCACCCTCTCTCTCTCTCTCTCTCTCTCTCTCGCTCTCTCACCCTCCCTCCCTCCTTCTCACTCCTTTACTCCCACTCCCCATCTCTATCTCGTTCTCACTCACCTATATACTTCTCTATCTCCGTCTCTCTCCATCCATCCAACTCACTATCTACCTATTTATCTATTTATCTATTTATCTATCTTCCCTTTTTGTTCTTACCTTCTAGAAATACATACCCTCCCTCCCCACTCTCTCTCTCTCTCTCTCTCTCTCTCTCTCTCTCTATCACTCTCTCTCTTTTTCTCTCTAATTCAAAATAATATCTATCTTTCTCGCATAATATTACATATCTTTATTTTATTTATAATCTCTCTTTCTCTCTCACACACACACACTCTCTCTCTCTCTCTCTCTCTCTCTCTCTCTCTCTCTCTCTTCGTTTTTCACATTTTCAAAAGAATATCATCTATCCTTGTTTTATTTATATAACCCAATGTAACTTCCCCTATCTATCCTTCTCTCTCTCTCTCTCTCTCTCTCTCTCTCTCTCTCTCTCTCTCCCCCTCTCTGACACTTTATCTATGGCAGAATATATCTTCGCCGGTCTATCTTCGTTTTGTTTACACTGTAAGGTGGTGGAAAGGCAAACTGTAGGAAAAGGGTGGTGGGAGTTAAACGTTGGTTTGGCACGGTTCGACGGTCATGAGGGAGGGTGAACGTACATCGACATCGGTTTCTTCACTTTCCCCTCTCTATTATCACTCTCTCACCCTCTCACTCATCCACCCCCTCCTCTCTCTTTCTACTTTGTTCTTTTCACTCCTTCCATTGTCAATTCCAATAAATTCTTATTATTATTATTTTTCTTCTTCTAATGTTCTCTCTCTCTCTCTCTCTCTCTCTCTCTCTCTCTCTCTCTTTCTTTCTGTATTCGATTATAGTTCGAAGTATCCTACGGGACTTGCTCGACACCACTTCGATCCAGGAAGTTGGCACAGTAAAAGGAGGACGAGTTCGCGCATACTATAAAGAGAGAGAGAGAGAGAGGGAGAGAGAGAGGGAGAGAGAGAGAGAGAGAGAACAGGTAACTGTGGAAGGGAGTTAGGCGCGCGCAACCCCTTGTTTACATCATGGCGAGCGGGGATGCAACAAGCGGCCACTCGATATAAAGAGCCCATCCAGCAGAACAACATAACTGCAGCCTTACGTGCTATCTTTCTCTTTCCCTCTCTCTCTCTCTCTCCCTCTCTCTCTCTCTCTCTCTCTCTCTCTCTTGCCTATCTTTCAAAATATATTTACTATTAATACCGTCGCCACTATATACCTATACTCTATGATTTTGTTTTTTTTTTTATTTCTTGCTCGTTCGACTCCTACTTTTCATTCCCGTTTTCTATCTTCCCCTTCTCGTTGATGGTAATGTACGATTGAAAAAAATAAATAAATAAATAAAAAAAACGACAGCCATCGGCACAGATTTAAAAAGGACGAATTATTTGTTTATACGAGAGAGCGTATATTCTTTTGTTTTCCTTTCTTCTTTTTTTATTTTTTAATTTTTTTTTTTTTTTGATCATTCAGTAATCATTACACAACCGAGATGTGACTTTTTCTTTTCTTTATTTTTTTTTTTCTTCATGTCGGGAAAACAAAAATGTCGATACGTTCGATGAGAAATATTAAAAACGATGACATTCGTTTGGCTTATATCAATATATGCGTATTATATTTTATACATTCGTATAAAAAATGAAAAGTAACGAAAAAGTAGGAGAACGTAAAGCGAAGATCCGGATTAGAAAAATTTTCTAACATACATAACATTCGAAAAATTCGATAGAAATACGAATTACTTATTGCATATTGAATTTAAATTAAATAAATAAATAAATATATATATACATATATATGTATATATACATTATATGCATATAATGATTAAACTATTTTAAATATTAATGTAATATAAATAACGATGATAATAGATTAGTAATCTTGTAGAGTAACTTAGAGAGACGGGGTTGGAAATTCTATCGGAAAATCGATCGGTGACAGTTTAATACTTCTCTCTCTCTCTCTCTCTCTCTCTCTCTCTCCCCTCTTTTACTAACCTCAAACTATACATCCACTCTCTCCCTGTCTCTCTCTCCCTCTCTCTCGCTCTCTCCACTCAAACAACACACACAACACATGCATACACACATCACAGGCATGCACATGCACATACACATGCAAATGCACACGCATAAACACACATTCGTCTTCCGACTCATGCGCGTACACGTTTTGAATTTAATTCTTTTTATTCGTCTCCTTTCTCTCTAATAACATAAATATCTATTATCTAATCGAATTCATGCACGACGTTAGAAACATTTTAACAACGAAACGTTATTCTACCAATTGTAAAAGAGAGAGATAGAGATAAAGAGAGAGAGTCTGTTACATTGCACAAATGATATATTATACAATACATACGTACCTCTACGTCCATGTACTTCATATCTAATACGTTGAATAATATAGAAACATTCGTCTATTAAGAATGACAATGCATTGCAATTGTAATCGAATGTACGTGTAAATTACGTCGTACATATACCAAAGCATTACCTATTTCTAATAAGTATGTACATATATACATATATATGTATATGTATATTTCTACGACGATACACGATCTTCAACACCTGACATCGCTTGTCATCTTCTATTATGATATGAAAATAATTTCATAAATATTACGAACAATATATGACCTTATAAACGTATAGTATGTACATACGTGTGTACATATCCAAACACGTTTTTAATCGTTCATTAATACTTCACGATTTTTAGATTGAAAAAAAAAGAAAAAGAAAAGAAAGAAGAAGAAAAAATATTTATCACGTTCGAAATTAACATCGAGCTATTTCTATTTTTTATTTTTTTCGTTTGAATTTTTCAACTTCCAACGAGTTACGAGCGAAAGGATATATTAGAAAGGAGGCATAATTAATCCGCAAACGTCGTTTCCGTTTACGTGATTGGACGATCGCAACGACCAATGAGAACGTCGGAATCGTTCGCGTTTCGCATCGTATAATATTGAAAAGGGCAGTGTTTTGTTGTGCCCCCCTATCGATGCACCACCTGGTGGAAATTTTTGTAAGCTCCGTCGCATTTGTCCCCGAAACGAATGCACGCTGATAGGTTAGTACGTTGCAAATGTATATCTCTTTAAAATGTTAAAACTTACTCACTTCGAAAACTCAATTATATTCCTGTGTAATGTCGATAACGCAGAGTACTGTAAATCCCCTGATATTTATGTGAACACAATTTTATACACAAATTTTATTCCTACTTCCTTAATTCATAGTTTATACATTTAATAGATGTTCGTTCGTTCGTTCGTTTTTATTCTTTTATATATATATATATATAAATAAATGTTCCAACAACGATGCGTCTATTTTTTTTCATATATATTAATTATTTCACACGTTGTACCCACTATACGATATTATTAATATTGTCTATTTATACAAAACATATACTTTATATATCATGTATATATATAGATATATAAAGAGAAAATCGAAGCACGAGCGTGTACGTGGAAAAAAAAGAAACTCGTTGAAGTGTTTTTCTTTCTTTTTTTCTTAATTCGAACTAGATAAAATTCTATATAGATCCGATTGATTCATAAATACCGATGTTGTTACGTGTACTTTGTTGGCTTATAAAAAGAACGAGACTCGTTCGTTCGATCCGTTGTTAGATCTTCGAATCGAAAGAAGCGATCGCAGAAAAGGAACGAAGTTAAAAATTTTTGAAGAGAAAGAACGTATCAGCCATTTCGAAGATATTCACGTGCGATCTAAATTACGTGGAATTCTAAGTTACGAGGGATCAAAGGAAAGGTAAAAAAGAAAAAAGGTTTACAAAGGAAGGAAGATTCCGCGAAGGAAAAGTAAGAAAAATTTTTAATAAATAAATAAAAAAAAAAAGAAAGAAAGTAGGAAGAAAGGAAGTAGATGAAGAAAAAAAGAATTTAGAGAAATGAAATTTAACGAAAATCGAATCGACGATTAAAAAACGACGGGGATAACATCGACGACGAAGATAAAAATGAAAGGAAAAGAAATAAAAGAAATAAAAAAAAAAAAAAAGCAAGAACGGAGGAAAAAAATCGTACGATCGATTTTACGAACACGACGAGGCTTCGAGTTTTATCCCTAGGAGCCAACTTCACGATGCATACTTTAAAGACTGCACTTGAATAGAACTGCACGTTCTCTCTCCTTCCCTCTCTCTTTCTCTCTCTCTCTTTTTGATTTTTTTCTTTTCCCTCTCTCTCTCTCTTTGGCGTGCCGAGATTGGTGCACACAATTAAAGAGCGACGAAACGCAACGCGACAACGACAACGACGACGACGATGATGCTGATGATGATTATTATTAACGCGATCGTAACTAACTATATCAAATAGTAACGTTTGACATTTCTCTTTCGTTCTAGTTAACGACGCAGATCGCACAAACGTTTTTAATTATTCCTTCTACGTCTCTTTCTTTCTTTCTTTTTTCTTTTTTCTTTACAAGCAGTCTTCTTCACTTCTCGTAAGTCTTTTTTTTTTACTCTCTCTCTCTCTCTCTCTCTCTCTGACTTTGTCTCATTGGAGTTTCGTACAGTCGAGAAAACACGTTTTGAGGTTAAAAAGACGAATCCTATACTAATAAATATATATCTATTTATTTATATTATACAGTATATGTGTATGCATTCGATCGTTCGTTGTGTTCGTGTGTTTGTGCTTGTGTCCGTGTGTAGCGCGCGTGTGTAATACGTGTTTATATATATTGTATATATATATATATATATATATATATGTGTGTGTATATAAATGTATGTAACAATGCAATGGACGAGAAATTCGTACGGTGAAAGTTTCGTCGTAGGTTGGTTGTGTTGGATCGAATCGAAAATTTAAGTCCTCTCGCTTTTCCTGCACCCTATCGTGACATTTGCGAACCTATCGCGGAGTGGATTTTCTCTCTCTCGTTTATTTTTTTCCTTTACTCTTTTGTTTTCTTTTTTTTTCATTTCGTTGAAAAGTTTATATACCAACGGTATAAAGAAAGGGAGAAAGAGAGAGAGAGAGAGAGAGAGAGAAATAGCAAGAAAGGAAGGAAGGAAGGAAGGAAGAAAAAAAAGAGATACAGAATAATCCTGAGCTTACATATATATATATATATATATATATATATATATATATATATATATATATAGGTACACGATAAATACATTCTCTCGTTTTGTTGTACGTGTGTGTCGTGTCGCGAAGTTACATATGTACGTACGTACGTTATGTTCGTACGTGAGAAAATAATATATGTGTAACGTAAAAATGTTTGGCGATTGTGTCTCGTAAGATTTGAAAATCAACGAGGGATGATTATAATATACAAGCGTTCACGAAATCCGGAAGGAAAATGACACGAGGATCGAACGAATCCTCGAAGCAATCGATCATCCTTTGAAATGAGAGAGAGATACAGAGAGAGAGAGAGAGAGAGAGAGAGCCGAAGAGAGAGAGAGAGAGAGAGAGAGACGAAAATAGTGAGGAACGCGCGTGAACGACGATAATGCACAATCCTGACGATTGTCCTTGATAGTGATCGTATAAAAGACATTTTGGTAAGTAATTATTTATCGATTCGTATACATAAATATTTATATATATATCTATGTGTGTGTGTATGTATATATATGTGTTTATATATATATATATATTTGTATATTTTTTGGGGGTTGAATTTGATCGTAAATATGTGTTCATGTGGTTTGTACGTGTACGTGCACGCGTACGCGTGCACGTGCGTGGTGTTGTACGTTAAGTGTAACAGTAATGCAGAATCAAATTCATTACGAGGGAATGTTAATTGTTTGTAAACGAAACGACGCCTACCATCGGCTCTCATCGGCATCATCATCGTTGCTCGGTCGTCGTCTCTAGTTATCTTACGTTCATATTATACTTATATATATATATATACACACGCACTCACACACTCATATATGTACTTCAGATAGAAAATATAAAACCGATTAGTGATGCTTTTTTTTTTTTTTAATCGCAACACGAGTCCTAACTCTTCTATTGTCACGTACGTTTACGTACATACATACCTCTGTACGTAAGTAGATCTACATAAGACGTATATGTACTAACCATACGTATATATATACATATATATTTCAAAACGTGATCTTGTAAGTTCCTTCTCCCTCCCGCGTTGTCGTTAGTTCTCGGTCATGTAGTTTTAGTTTAGTGTACGGTGATCCTTTTTTGTACGTATCGCATACACAAAGAGCAATGTCTGGAATTGATAAGTACCGGTCGTCGTCGTTTTGTAACGACGACTCCTCCCTCAAATCGGCCTATTAAGCCTTCATTTGATTTCCTGTCCGATGTGTGTGTGTGTTTGTGTCTGCGTGTGTGTTGTGTGTGTGTGTGGGGACAAAACTGAGTAGAAAATAATGGCAAACAATTCGGAGATATATTGGATCCCTCTTCGGTTCCTCTTCGTTCTCTTACGCTTTCCTCATCCATATACATATATGCATGTATATATGTATATCTAGTATGTGTGTATACATATATATATATATAACTGTTTCTATCTCCCCTATTTCTTTCTCTCCTTCCTCTATTTCTCGTTTTTTTCCTTTTTTTTTATTCTCTCCGCCTTTCCGTCTCTTCTTTGCTTTTCCCTCTCGACCGACTGTAGTTGATTTTCTCTACTCGAGTGCAGTGTTTGAAACGATAAGAAAAGTTTTATTATCTCGTCTTACTTGATATGTATGTATGTATATACATATATATATATATAGAGAGAGAGAGAGAGGGTGAGAAAGGGAGAGAGAGGTCGTTCCGTTTATATCATTTTACTTGGCTATCAGCTATAGTATAGTTCGTGCGTTCTTTCTTACTTTTCTTCAAATTCGGTTTGCTTCCCAAAACTTTATAGGAATGTCTTCTTTCCTTTGAATCTAAAATCTTATCCTTCATATTCCATAGGATCATCATAGTCAGTAAGCAAAGATGGCAGACGACGAAGGAACCGAATGGCTGCAAGAACTACTGCACGACGTACAACTTACTCAGTTCTTTACGAGAATAAGGGACGATTTACAGGTCACTCGGTTGCATCACTTCGACTACGTTCAGCCCGAGGATTTGGAAAAGATAGGATTGGGCAAGCCTGGCATTAGAAGACTATTGGATGCCGTCAAGAAGAGACGTAATACTCAATGGAAGAAGAATTTGATTACTAAAATCAGGCCTGGCAGCAGTACCAAAAGTAACAAACGATCGTCCCAACCCACCGAAGGATCCTCCGTGCTAACGTGTCTTATACAGGACAAGGACGTTACTCTGTCCATTAAATTAGGCGACGGTAGTTTTGGTGTGGTCAGGCAAGGAGAATGGATGTCTCCTACTGGTCGAACATTGCCAGTCGCTGTGAAAGTTTTAAAGGCAGACGCTTTGACCCAACCAAGTATTATAGAAGACTTTGTGTCGGAAGTTCAGGCTATGCATACATTGGATCATCACAATCTTATAAGGTGATGCGATTTTATTTTCTATCTTTGTTAAATGTTTTTTTTTTAGAGAGAGGAAAAAAAAAAAGGAAAAGAAAAATCATAATTATTTAAACGCAATATTCTCTCTATCGTATTTCAGGCTTTACGGGGTTGTATTGTCTCAGCCTATGATGATGGTAACGGAGCTTGCGCCATTGGGTGCTCTCTTGGATTATTTGCGAAAGCAATGCTGCCGTATATCCGTATTAACGTTGTGTAATTATGCGTTACAAGTGGCTACCGGCATGGCATATTTGGAGGCCAAACGTTTCCTTCACAGGGATCTGGCGTGCAGGAATGTTCTTTTGAGTACTGTAGATAAAGTGAAAATAGGAGATTTTGGTTTGATGAGGGCGCTGCCTCAACAAGAGGATTGTTACGTTATGACGGAACATAAGAAAGTGCCGTTTCCTTGGTGCGCTCCCGAATCTTTGAAGGCACGACAATTTAGTCACGCCTCGGACGTTTGGATGTACGGCGTGACGTTATGGGAAATGTTAACGTTCGGGGAGGAACCGTGGGTAGGACTGAATGGATCGGAAATTCTTCGTAAGATAGATAGAGAGGGAGAAAGATTGCACGAGCCCGAAGCTATGCCACCGGTTATGTACGATCTTATGTTACGTTGTTGGGCCAGGGAACCGTCGAAGAGACCGAGTTTTGCCTCATTGAAGAAACTGTTGACCGGAATGGTGCCGTCTATAATGAAGGCCTTGAGCGATTTCGAGGAAACCGATAAAATGACCATCGAGCAGGGCGATCAAATCGTCATTATAGATGGTAGACCTGAAAATTATTGGTGGAAGGGACAAAATCAAAGGACCTATCAAGTCGGACTGTTTCCACGTTGTTTGGTCGATCCTATGAGAAAGAAGCAACCGGAGGATATAAGCAAACCATTGGAAAATTCATTCATTCATACGGGACACGGTGCTCCTTTTGGAAAAAGTTGGGGTAGTCCTATTTACATAGATGACGTTTATTTGAGAAATCCGATGGAACCGCCGGACATCGTTGCCGTCGCCGGAGTCGCGGATAGTCAAAAGAAAAAATTTTCCTGCGGCACCCCGCGTTCCCGTAAACAATTTAATTACACGAAATTGCAAAACGACATAAGGTCAAGTCCCGTCAAAACGACGACCGTTCCCGTACCCGGTACCAGTCAGGAGGGTAGCCTGATAGATCTCTCCCCGGAGGAAATAACCAATACGAATTCGTCCCATCATCAATCGGATACGACCTGTCGACGCGTTATTAATATTCTCGACGAGCCTATTGAAACGGTCGAAATTAGAACGCAAGATGAACAGAATCAACAGGAACACGATCCTCGAACTTATGCCAATTTCCCGGGTAATCTGGATCCAACGTATTCCGATCCATTCGATACGTCTTCCGTGTTCATGAAACCACCGCATTCACGATATTACAGTCACGTACCATCCGATCTGACCAATCATTATAATAAGACCCACCAATCCTACGGGAATATTCAGAACGAAGAAGTTAGTAGCGGTAGTCAGAATATAAATGTTAATCAATACTCGACGAATTTGAGTAAGAATAGTAGTATAAACGAAGGTGTTAATATAAACGTTAATGTTAATAGTACGGAGGCAGCCGATGCATTCCCGGAGGACCATTACAGTGAAATCGATAAACTTCAAGCACCCTCCGTAGCTAATTGGACGAGTTGGCCGGAGGATTTGCAAAACGATACGCAAACTTACGCTAACGTATCGAGTCACAATATTATGCCTGGGACTTCCAATGGACAACCGTCGCCTCCACTGCCACCGCCATTGCCACCACCTCCACCTCCTATAGGTCCAAACGAGAGTCCACCGAAACCCAAATCCAATCACGATCTTGCCCAAAATCTAAGCGAATTGAACATTAATTCGCACGTCGTCGTTGCCTCACCCAAAAAATTGGATCCGGCGTTTCTCGCCGAATTGGAGAAACATTTGGGTGAGAAGGAGGCGAGCAAGAATACCAATGCCAATCAACAATATTCTAACGAATCGCACGCGTATACGTTGATAAACAAGTTGCATGATAATTCGGGTATACCGGCGCTGCGGCCACCGCCGCAAACGATGAAACCAAAATCACCGCAAATGGATCAAAGGACGACGATGACGTCGACGACGACGTCGACGACGATGACGACGACGACAACGACGACGTCGACGATGTCGACGACGTCGACGACGACGACGACGACGACGACGACGACGATGACGACGGGGGCGTATTTGCCGAGCAAGGTGCAAAATTCGATGCAATCGAAAAATACGAATGTTCAACAAAAGCAGTCGACGGTACTGCAGCAGCTGCAACAACAACAACAACAACAACAGATGGAGCAGCATCGTTTCGTTGAAACCACTACCGATGCCATAGTTGGACAAATGTGGCAACAGGCACACTCGCAACAAGTACACCTGCAAAGTAATTATTCGGTATCGACGGATCCCAACGTTAATCGCATATCGCCGGTCGTAAATATGCCCCAAATAAACGTCAATTTACTTCAGGTAGCTCCTAGTAATTTGATTCAAGCTACTAGTAACTTGAACAGTAACACACAATACGGCACGACGAAAGTTGGTGCCGCCGATACCACTTCGAATCACGCACAAAATTTCGCATCCACCAGTCAGAACTACTTCCAGCAACAGAACGTACCCCTATTAACGATAAGTCGTAATCATGGTATAACGCAGATACAAAACGACCTGCAACAGGCTCAATCCTCCGTCGCCGGGAATAATACGAATGCCATTTCTAAGACGGCAATGTTTGCGACCGGTACGATGTTTTCGGAACAAGTATACGTCGAATTGAAACAGACCGTACCGAATTTAGAACAATTGTCGCAAAACGAATTCAACACCCTATACAATAAGACTGTCCAACAGAATATACTCAGAAATTATTACGGTACCGGTGGTACGCCAGGTAATAATACCATAGCCGATCAAAATCTAAGTCATAGTCATGTAAATTATCAAGATACGGCTAGCTATAATCTTCAACAACAACAGCAGCAGCAACAGCAACAACAACAACAACAACAACAACAACAACAACAACAGATTCAAGTTGTTCAAGGTACTCGGAACTATGCACTGCAAAATCATCCTTGCGACTTTAGCCCGCACTTGAAACAACCTCCGGTATATAATCCACCGCCCGCTTGGAGTCCCATTAAATCCGTGCAAAATGGTTTCATAAGAAATCAGCATGCCTCTACGAAATCAAATCTAACGGCCAATCAGAGCTGTACCTCATCCTCGAACGTATTGCAGTCGTCCGTACACGCTGTTAAGACGCATCATCAAGCCAATGCCGGAACGTCGCAGCAACAAACATTACCGATACGCGGTTTACAGTCACACGTGAACGAAACCGTTATCAATACTCAATTGGCGCCATCGACGTCGGCATATCCATCGGGTGTTAGTCCGCCATTGACCGGTGCTTCCCAGCAATTAGTTATGTCGCTCAACGACGAATTCCGTGCGACCAAAATAATGAGAGTACAAAGAGACATAGCGGATGCGTCGCAACAAGAAATTTTAGCCGCGTTACAAGCCACAGGATGGGACACCGCACAGGCGGCCAAACAGATCATTAAGGATAGGCTCGTTAAGTTGGAATCCCTTAAGAGGTAAATTTTTTTATATCGCGTTTAACCTTTTTAAAAAAAAAATATATATATATATATATATATATATATATATATATATATATACGTACGTAATAACGTCATCACTTTATAAAGTCTCTCCGGTCGTGACTTACCTTTATTCTGTCACATAGTATATGTACCGGAGGACTTATTGAGTGATGCGTTATATATATATATATATATATATATATATATATATATATATTATACCAATTTTAATTTCTGTTATTAAACATTTTTTTTTTTTTTTTAATTGTATTTGTCACAGGCTAGGCTTGGCAGATAGACAGCAATGCGAGAACGCTCTCAAGCAGACTGATTACGATGTAGAAAGGGCGGCATCTCTGCTGCTGGATCAAGCTAAATAAAAGAACGAATGATATGAATTAATTCGTTAAAAAATGCGAACGACATTGATAAGGAAAGTATTTTTTTCATGATCGAGAAAGCACGGTAGTTTCAGTTTTTTTTTCTCTCTCTCTCTCTCTCTCTCTCTCTGTCTCTCTCTCTCTCCTCTCTCTCTCTCTCGATTGCTCAAAAACACTCCTACGGAGAGCATACGTGAACTTAGAAAATTGTTGTTTCATCGTGGCGGAGCTCTGATGGTGGTTGCTCGAAAACTAATTTCGAAAACTAATGCATTCCAATAAGACGACAAACGGACAAATTTTTTCGATGTATGCAGAGTTCTACTTAATTATTGTACAGCAAATGGCCAAATAGAGAAAAGGGAAATGCTTCTTCTTTTTTTTTTTTTTTTTTTTTTTTTTTTTTTTATTATTCCGTTAAGCGAAAGATGATGATACTGCATAATGTTTATGCATAATAATTATTTCAGATATATAAGAGATACGCAAAATGAAAGGATGCGATGTCGTTCTCTCGTCATATTATTTTGAAAATAAATATATATATATATATATATATATATATATATATATATAATATGTATATATATTTACATACACATACACGTACACGTACATTTTCAACTATGAAGATTGATTAATGCCTCGGTGAAAACAGTCCTTCAAATTAATTTCATACGTTACACATTTAATAGCAATAAGAAAGAAGGCTGCTGTATTATTATAACTAACTTGTTTTAAAGTTAGACATTATTCGATTAGCGTGGTTTATTCAAATGATATTGTATTAACCATTAATTAAAGAGTCGTATTAAGATTGTTAAGGTCGCGTTTTTTAATTAAAACCGCGATCACGGAGAAGAAAAAAAAAAGGAGAAGAAAACAGAAAATAAGAATGAATGGAAAAAGATAAAAGATAAAACAAACAAACAGTGTTGCGAAAAAAGATCAATCTGAAACTGTGATATGCGTTACTAAAGGCTCTAGGTGGTATTATCGAAAAGGAAGAAAAACAAAAAAAAGAAAAAGAAAAATAGTATTCTTCTTCCTCTCTGTCTCTCTCTCTCTCTTTCTTTTTATTATTACCGAATGTGAACAGTCGTTGGTCCGTTGGATGAATCGAGTAGAAAAGAAAAAAAAAAAAAGAAAAAAACTAGAAGAAAAAAGGAAAAAAAAATAAAAGAAGAAGAGGAGGAGTGTGTACATAATAACTAGAATTATAATTAGAATGAGATAATTGAGTTTTTAATTTAGAAAGTCTAACGATTAGATATGTATTTGCATACGTTTATCGTGTGTTTATGTAGAAGACTTAAAAAAAAAAGAAACAAAAAAAATAACAAAAAACCGGCGATAATATAGCGATCAACATGATAATAATATTGGCGGCAAGTACAAAATTATACAAAATTACAAAAGAAAGAAAAAAGAAAAGAAAAGAGAAAAAAAAAACATAAAAGAAAAGGAAAAAAAGGAAAGAAGAAAAAAATGGATATAAATGGCGTAAACATGATTTGCGTGTTTGATAAATATAAATAATATGTCTCATTCGAATCTCGATGATTTATTTAAGTGTAAGTATATTTGTGCATAAAAACGAAGAACAAGGAAAAAAACAACAACAAAAATAAGAACAAACTTAACGTTGTAATATAATCATACGATGTAATAGCTCTCTCTTATATTGTGTTGCTCTTTTAATTTATTTTTTAAATAATACAAAATATATATATATATTTTTTTCTTTTTTTGTCGATAGCGCTATGTAACTAAAAGCGCTCTTATAATAATTTCATTAAATAACATGAACGAGTCGATTGTCACCATTATATTCTTTCTTCTTTTAATACCTCCACCCCAAATTTAAGACCTTCATTTTATTTGAAAGAACTTTTGGAAATACAGTCTTGGTCTTAGTTGAGATGTGACATTGTTGTTTCAAAAAAAAAAAAAAAAAGAAAAAGAAAAAGAACGTGTAATTCGTATGTAAATTCGAGACGTAACATCCTAAACCCGTTCGTACGGACGGATTTTTATAAATAAATAAATAAATAAATCAGATCGAATATTAAAATAATTTCATAGAGAAACGCGCTGGACAATTTTAATTTTTTTATTATTGTTTTTTTTTCTCTCTTTCTATTTCTAAACGTTCAAATTTTGCTACGACTTTTCTGCGGTTTTTAAAGGACAGTGATAATAATAGTAAAAAAGAATTTAGTCGCTCCGTAAGTTAAATAACTTTTTGGCTTATTTATACGAGCAAATTAATTATAAACGTGAAATATAATCTATTCAAGTTAATACAACCATATTATTGTCGCACGATGTAAATGGCGTTCCGAGCTCGCGCTCGTAGTTCATAATTTGTCCGTGAAAATCGCTGTAGTCGCGCACGCTTCGAGCGAAAGGTGTTGATGAACGAACGACCTTGATTGTTAACGTTTAATTTTTAATAATTTTCCTAAAAAGAAAAAAAAACAGAAAGAAAAAGAAAAGCGACGAGTTTAATTTCTATATTGTTCCGCGCAGATACACGAGTTTTTTTGGTGATCCCGTTAATACACGCCACCGCACTTTATATCCATCCAGTGGAATGACGCACGATGAGAGAAATAATTAATTTTCGAATATTTACCTTCAAACAATTCTCATTTTGATTATTATTTTCCTTCTATACCATGTCCGTCGTAATCGAAACTACTATAGGCGATATCACCGTTGATTTGTTTATCGAGGAACGTCCACAGAGTAAGTTTAAATATTTATGTTTTGTTCGTAGAGGTTAGGCGTAAAATGTTTACAAGAATTTCATACAAGTTCAGGTTTACCTACTTACGTACGATCGATAACGATTCAATATTAAACATTTTCAGCATGTCGAAACTTTCTAAAATTATGCAAAATAAAGTATTACAATTGGAACCTGTTTCATTCGGTGCAAAACAATTTCATCGCTCAGACAGGAGATCCCACGGGTACTGGGAAAGGCGGAGAGAGTATTTATGGTATAGTATTGGGCGAACAGGCCCGATATTACGAGGCCGAACAAATGCCAAAAATTAAACACACCAGAGGTGGCTTGTTGTCCATGGTTAATTGCGGCGACAATATGTTAGGATCACAATTTTTTATCACGCTTGCCCCAGATCTTTATTCTCTGGATGGGGAACATTGCGTGTTCGGGGAGATAGTGGAGGGACTTGAAATTGTTTTAAAATTCAATGAAACAATTTGCGACGGCGATTATAGACCGTATCAGGACATACGTATATCTCATACGGTCATTCTGGAGGATCCTTTTGACGATCCCAAAGGTTTAGAAATACCGGATATGAGTCCGGAACCAACTAAGGAGGCATTGATGGTAAGCAAAAGGTTAATTCCTTCTGAAAGTGAATTCTACAGTCCGATAAAGCCGATTGTTATTGCAGAGCGATAGAATTGGCGCGGACGAACTAATAGACGATACGGCAGGAATGTCGGTGGAGGAGGTTATGGAGATGCAAAAGGACAAGGAGGCGAAGGCTCGCGCTACGATATTAGAAATCGTTGGTGATATACCGGACGCCGATATAGCGCCTCCGGAAAACGTATTGTTCGTGTGCAAATTAAATCCCGTCACCAACGACGACGATTTGGAAATTATATTCAGTCGTTTTGGCAAGATCGTTGGGTACGTACTTGTTAAATTTCTCTCTCTCTCTCTCTCTTTCTTTATTTCGCACAAACAATATCTCTCGAATTTTTCAAAGCGTTCACGCTCGTACGTATCGAAAATCTGTTTAGATGCGAGGTTATAAGGGACAGGCAAACGGGCGATTCCTTGCAGTACGCTTTCATCGAATTCGCCGAACGTAAGAGCTGCGAGGAGGCGTATTTTAAGATGGACAATGTCTTGATCGACGACAGAAGGATACACGTCGATTTCTCTCAGTCTGTTGCTAAAATGAGATGGAGGGGTAAGGGAAAGGGTATTAAATATTACAACGACAAAGAGGTTGAGGAGGAGGAGGTGGAAGAGGACGGTTACGAGGAGAAGAACGATAATAGAAAAGGTAACAACGGTCGTTTTCGAGAGAGGAACGATCGTCGCGATAATAACAAACGTTATCGAGAAAAGTACGAGGAGGAGAAAATACACAAGAGGAAAAACAATAACGGCGATGGAAGACGCCACTACCATGACGACGAGAACGACGAGGAGGTGGTGGAGGAGGAGGAGGAGGAGGAAGATGAGGAGGAGGAGGAGGAGGAAGAGGAGGAGGAGGATATGTCGGAGAATAGAAAGAGACGTCAGTATAGAAGGAATGAATACAGAAGTGATCGAGAACGTTCTCGGGATATTAGAAATTATAGTACTGATAAGGATAAGGATAGGGAGAATAAGAGGAGGCAGGAGACGTACGAGCACAGGAGAGAGAGGGAGAAGGAGAGGACGAGGAGGAAAAAGGATAAGATGGCGGACGGTGGCGGTGGTGGTAGGAGCAGAGATAAAAGTAGAGAGAGAAACAGGGATAGGAGTAGGGAGAGAAACAGAGACAGAAGTAGAGAAGAGAGAAAGGGGACCGACCGTAGCAAGGAGAAGAGCAGACACGCAGAGAGAAGCAGAGATAGAAAACGTTGAAATGAAAGTATGAAATTATGAATATATATATATATATATATATATAAATATGTTTAAGGAGAATTAATTTAATACGACAAAAAAAAAGATCGATTTAATAAAAAAAGAAAAAGATATATATGTGTGTGTGCGTGTGTGTGTACGTTTATACATATATATATATCATATTTACAAAAATACAAATGAAGATATCCAATTTGATTTCCATTTTCTAATCGCATTTATCGTAGGTCGACCAATCGAATCGTGTGCTTTACGATGACCGACCGACCGACCGATCGATCGACCAACCGACTGACTTATCATGAGTTGGTAACACTGATTGACAGTGATGCCGCTCCGTTTGTAGATAGTGTAGATTTGTGAATACACTGGCAGGTGTATGTAAGATTTAAAATTCGTTTCTTTTTTTTTTTTAACGTGGAAGCGTGTGCTTTTTTGCTTCTTTTTTATCCCACCCTCCCTATCCGCCTATAGATAAAAAGTCCTTAATGTTTTTCGTTTAGATATCGTGTCCGATATTACCACACAAACCGTTTGGATATTTAATGCCACGTCTTTTACGGTGAGTAGTATCCTCCCTTCATTGCGTTAACGTTCGTCACGTGTTTTTAAGGTTATCTCGATTTGCGTTATGCAAGTGTCAAGCGTTTCGTTTTCGATATATTTGTTATGAAAAATTATCGATTAACACTTTCTAAGGACTATTTTTTTTTCTTTTTTAATTATTATTATTACTATTGTTACTATTTTTTTTTCTCAACGAAAAATATTGCCTATGATTCGTCAGAGCGTTGAAAGTATTTGTGTATCGATGGAGAAATATTATATATATACACTTGCACGTCAAATGAACGCTCGAACGTTGGTCTCTTTTTTTTTTCTTTTTTTTTTTTTTAATTACGGCGCACAAATTTCAACGCTTCTCAAGTTTTGTCAATTATTATTAATAACGTCGAATGATGGCGAACGCACGAGGTAGACGATAGACGATAGTAAGGATATAAAAGAAAAACGTTAGCCTCGATCAAAACGGGTTTTTTTTTTATGTTTTTACTTGTCATACATTTTTATTCGTTGTTATATCGTGTCGAAATACATCGGATTATTTGACGCTTTAACGCATGAAAATTTAATAATAATAATAATAATAATAATAATAATAATAATAATAATAATAATACCTTCTCGAGAGTCTTGAAGTCTTCTATTTTTACAATGTTCGTTCTATGTAATCGCATAGGGGCAGCTGGGAGAGAGGGAGGGCGGGAGGGGAGAGCTGGTGGGAAGGAGAGGGGTAGGCGTTTAATAAAATTAGCAATCGATTGTCGAAGGAGTAATAATAATAACAATAATAATAATAATAATAATAATAATAATAATAATAATAATAATATTAATAATAATAATAATAATAATAATAATAATAATAACAATAATAATAATAATAATAACAAAGAAAATTTTCTTTAATTTCTTGAGATTTATCGTAATTATGATTATATATATATATATTTTTGTAATCTTCTTTTGCACGTCGATATACGTAAGTACTGTGAGTACACCTATTTAGTCGAGAGACCGCCATTACGTGTCTCTCCGTTTGCCACCATTTTGTTTTATTTCATTTTTCTTTGTTTTTTTTTCTTTTTCTTTCTCTCTCCTTCTTCTTTCAAAGTTGTAACCATCGTACAAACGTCGAGAGGTACGTAAAATAATAGGTAATCGGTGAAAATTCATTGCATACACACATATATATACACATATGTCTTTTATGTATGCGTATATGTATATTTGTAACATAGCCATGTACATTTGGTTAAAAATCACTAACCACAGGTACGTCACGTTTGTGTAAATAAATGTAGCATTTATTTAAATTAAAAAAAAAAAAAGAAGAAAGAAAAAAAGGAAATAAGAGAAGAGTAGGGATAGAGAGAGAAAGATAGATAAATAGAGAGAGAGAGAGAGAGAGAGAGAGAGGGAGAGAGAGAGAGATAGAACATTAAAGCGACGACGTGAAAAAGAAAAAGAGAAATAACTTTTTTAAAGCGAGAAAGACTTCACAAAAAAATTAAAGACATTAAATAAATATGAATAGTAAAACGACGAATAGGAATACGGAGAGAACCGTTTTCCTTTTACTATCTCGAAGAAACGAAGAATAATTATGTGTATATATATATATATATATATATATATATATGTATGTATAATAACAATGTTTATATTCATAAATAATTTAACGAAGGGTGCAAACGGCCATTTTATTATTTTCCTTTATTTTTCCTTTCTTTCTTTCTTTTTCTTTCTTTTTTCTTTTTCCTCGCCGTTAAAACTTATCGTTAAATTTATACTAATTCGATATTCAGTTTATTCGATATACGCAAGGAAAATACTTTTGCGAACGAACGCACACAGTCTCGTATATTTTATATATATGTATACATATGTATATGTATATATATTAATATATTCGATCTGATCGCGTTCGAATACTATTATATTATTAATTTAATTCAATCGCACGTATATATTGT
>OU964967.1:8384863-8392363 GCA_918808275.2 Dolichovespula sylvestris
ATATATATATATATATATATATATATATATATATATATATATAAATATATAAAACAAGGAGAGAAATAGAAGAAAAATCGGATAATTTCTCTTACTTTTCACGATTATTATCATTCTACGTGAATAATGTAAGAGAGCTTACACGGACGAACATACACGCGCGCGCACACGTACACAGAGACATTTATATATATATATATATATATATATATATATATGTATGTATGTATGTATGTATGTATGTATGTATGTATATAGGAAATATAGCGATAGTTTATCGAGTTCGATGGATAATCCGCGATGACCCCGCGAAGGAAAAAGCTCGCCAATCGATTTAATTCACACTTGTTTTTTTTTTCTTTTTTCTGTTTTTTTCTTCCTTTCTTTTTTTATTTTTTTTTTTTTATTTTTTTAACAGGTTTATTGTACCCCGAAGACTCGATAAAGTTATGTCAGAGGGTATTGACGAGAAACAATAATTTTGTTTGTTCGTTTGTTTTCGTTTCTCAACGACGATATTCAAAGTCTACTTACTTTGTATATTATGCAATAATATCGGCAAATTTCATTTAGCGACTCTACGCTCTGCGATCTTTACCGATCGGCGAATCTTTTTCATTCGATCGATTTATATCTTTCTTTTCTTTTTTTTTTTTTTTAATATTTCTTTTTCTTTCCACGCGACGCACTTGTAAAGAATTGTTACATAAACTTTTCACGATGGAATACATGCGAGACGATTGGAAACATAAAAAAAGAAAAGAAAAGAAAAGAAAAGAAAAGAACGAAAAACATTATGTAGAAACTTATGACGATCCGATCTCGATAATCAATCTCGATTTCTAACACCTCTCTCTCTCTTCTTTTATTTATTTATTTATTTATTTATTTATTTTTTTCTTATTTCGATTTCTCCGATTTCGTTCTTACTCACATATCTCACATTCTACAGGGTGTTTCAGATAAAGGAGACCGCCTATAAAATATATACTATTATATATATATATATATATATATATATATATATATATAAACTATTCATATTATGTATATACACTTATATATATATATATGAACTATTCACAACATACCTCTTGTTAAACCGTTCAAAGGATCATAAATAAAACAAAGAAAAATATTTAAGCGGCCTCCCTTAGCTGAAACACCCTGTATATATATATATATATCGTCTCCGATTTACTCTCAGCTTTTATCTCTTCAGATATATTCACGATTTCTTTTTCTCAACGTTAGCCGCTATTATTATCGAAAGATTCACGACCAATAATACGCGAGTGTAGAATAGTACGCGAACTTTTTATTATACCGATCGGGGGTTGAGTTGGATAGAAAATTGTTCGTTTTAACGGTACACGTTTGACGTCTTTTTTCTCGCTACGAAATGAAAATGAAAGTTTAAGTGATAAAAAAAAAAAAAAAATGAAAGAAAAGAAATACTTTATCGATCTCTCTCTCTCTCTCTCTCTCTCTCTCTCTCTCTCTCTCTCTCTCTCTGTGGAATATGCAATATCGAATTAATACGATTGACGAATATCGAATTTAACGTCGTATCACTTGCGTAAGTTGATCGAAAAAGGGTGAAAATTGGTCAAATTGGGAAAATTTGACTTTCTTTTTACCCTTTTTTCTTTTTCTTTTTTTCTTTCACTTCTTTTCACACTCACAAATATCACCAATTTGTAAATTTAATTACAAAAAAAAAAGAAGAACAGAAAAGAAAATTGCGCGGTTTCTCGAAAGACAAAAATAATAATAATAATAATAATAATAATAATAATAATAATAATAATAATAATAATAATAATAATAATAATAATAATAATAATAATAATACTAATAATAATTACAAAGCTTTCAAATAAAACGAAAGAAAAGAAAAGCGAACGAAACAAGAAGAAGCAAAAAAAAAAAAAAATAGAAAGAAAACAGAGAAAGATCGTCCTAAAGAATTCTTTGCTTTCTTTTTCAACTTTTTTTTATTTTTTTTATTTTTTTAAATAAAAGACACTAAAACTTTGGTTACTCGATCGGGTGTATATATATATATATATATATATATATATATATATATATATATATATATATATATATATATTCTTTTTTTCTTGAGGATTACGATATATCACTTCCTACCTTGTTTACTCTCCAAAGAAATCTCGAAATATGCACTCTCGAACTAAGCTCCTCTTGCCACCTGATGATTTATGTTATACGTATATATCTATTTATCTATCTATTTATATATCTATATCTATATATACAAACATATATATATATATATATATATATATATATAGTCGTGGCACTTTTCTTTCTCTCTTTATCACGTCTATCTACCTCTGTCTCTCTTATATTTATTTATTTATTTATTTATTTATTTATTTATTTATTTACTTCTCTCTCTTTATCTCTTTCTCCCTCTTCTTTCTCTTAGCTTGATTTCTTAATTTCTTCTTCCTTTTCCGTCGCACACTTTTCTTTCCTTTTCTTTCCTTTTTTCAAATCTCGAAACTTTTCGTACGGCACGATACGTGTTCGAAGAGTGAGCCGTTGAGGGCTGTTGCACCCTCTATTATACCCCAAGCTCGAACCTTCCACCACCATCCACCATGAACTTCCATCCCCTCCTCCTCCTCCTTTACCTCCTCTTCTTCATCCACACCACCACCCTACTCTATCTCCTCCTCCTTCTCCTTTACCTTCTCTCTTCTTCATCCACATCACCACCACCACCACCACCACCACCACCACCAATCTACCCCACCTTCTCCACCTCCACCTCCTCCTCCTCCTCCTCCTCCTCCTCCTCCTACCACCTGTAGGTTCAGGCACGCAACACAAGAAGACGGGTAGTGAAACATATCATTCCCTATCGTCAAAAGAGTACGCCTACACACTCTGTACCTCACTCACTCACTCACTCACTCACTCACTCACTCACTCACTTACCCTTACAAAGGATCAACCCCTACTCACTTCTAAATTCTCTATTCATTTTCTCGCATGTGCGTTCCGATAGACTCTACTTTAACTGGTAGTAGTAGTAGTAGTAGTAGTAGTAGTAGTAGTAGTAGTAGTAGTGTAGTAGTAGTAGCATTAGTAGTGCTAATGACGGTGGCATGGTGCGCTAGTGGTGATAGTGATGGTGGTTGTGTTTTTGTGTTTGTGATCTTTCGACCGGTCAAAACGAATACATTTTTCATTGATATTTTTTTCATATCTTTTTCTTCTTTTTTTTTCCTCCCCCCACCCACCCCCTTCCCCCCGAATCGTTACACCGTCGCCAGGGAATAATATACTATATAGATCTTCGTGCGTGCGCGCGCGCGAAGCTAGTCAGAAAAGTAGCGAATATCATTAAAACAAAAAAAGAGATAAAAATAGGGGAAAAAAAGTGAAGAGGAAGTATACTCGATCTAGATCGTTTCTTTTTTCCCCTCGTACTACTTGTATTTTATATTAAATTGAATTTTTTTTTTTTTTTTTTTTTTTTTTGAAAATTTGCAAGCGACTGAAAATACGACGGCCGAGAGAAATTTTATTTTATTTTTTATTTTTAATGGAGATCCAACCAATCAGGGTGGTGTTATTCGAAAAGTGATATATATATATATATATATATATATGTGTGTGTGTGTGTGTATTTGTTCTTTTTTTCATTTTCATTTTTTTTCTTCTAATGTGTCGCATGTGTAAATCGATAAATTGTCCAATTTTTTTGTTATGTTTCATACACACACACACACACAATCACTTGGAGATATATATGTACTTATGTTACCTTTTCATAAACGAAAAAAATCACGAATCAAAGGGCCGATCGAGACGGAATAGTCGGACCATTAACGACACCCGACACTTTTCTGGCTGGCTCTATTCAACGGTCTTTCCACTATATCTCTTCATTCGTGAAACTGACGATATACGCATACGTGTATTTAATTAATAATATATTAGAAAGAGGGAGAGAGAGAGAGAGAGAGAGAGAGGAGGGAAAGAAGAAAAGAAAAAATTAATTTACCTCGTGGTTAATGCATCAGAGGAGTTTTCAAATCGATTCTTTTCTTGTTTCTTGTTTTTTATTTTTTTTTTGAATTCTTTTTCGAATGATTTCTCCACAACCATTTTTGACGCGTTATACGAGATTGATTAACGCCAACGAAAGATCATCATGAGTGTTAATTTAATAAAAGGACAGATCATTATTTCGTTCTTCAAAGTTCTCAAGTAGAGACAAGAGAATATACGATATTTCGGTTTTTACGAAAGCCAACGTACACGAATTCTTCATCGGCGATATCAAAATGTAGATTGAACGGTTTTCTTCCTAAAATAACGATAACGAACGTTCTATGTAGTTCGTTCGTCGTTAACGTTAAGAATAGAATTTTCTTAAGCTTCGAACTCGTTTATAAATTTTATAGGCGAAGAGAAAGAGAGAGAGAGAGAGAGAGAGAGAGAGAGAGAGAGAGAGAGAGAGAGAGAGAGAGAGAGAGAGAGAGAGATTAAGAAAGATAATATTTTTATTAATTTTTGTTTCAATTAAACTTACCAACTTTCCGATTTATCTTACGTCCACGTCAATTTCTTCTTTTATATATACAGGGTGACCCGTAAGTCGTTTGAAAGAAATTTGTTATTATTGTAAACGAGATTACAGACGAAAAAAAAAAAAATAAAAAAATAAAAAAATAATCTACAAATGTATATCGAATGTCGAAAGGTCCTTCCTTCCCTTCGCACATTTTCGATGGACAAAAATAAGATCCACTCGAGTCACATTTTTATATACACGGATCGACGTTTGTAAATGAATGAATTTATTTACGATAATAATAAATTTTCTTTTCTTTTGTTCAAACTGAGACTCAAGATCGAGCCTGTCGTATTATCCATTTAAATGGGATGATAAAGGGGACGGTTATACTCGATACGATTAATGATTTTAAATTTAATATGTATATTTAAATCTAATATATCATTTAAAATCATTAATATATATATATATGTATATGAAGGTGTCGTCGGATAATCTACGGGGTGTCGCGCGCATATTACGTTTATTATTCGGTTAAAAACGTTATCCGGCAAATCAAATCGCATCAGTCGTAGTCCCGTGTCTCTCTCTATCTCTCTATCTTACTTACTTTAATTTCATCGACATGACATTTTTAATTTTTCTATCTCTACGAGATACCGCCGACCCATTTTTCGTTTTATATGAATATATCTCATGAATAATTAAAAAAGATTGTCGCTACTTTTGCTACCAGCCATATAGCTACCCGCCATCACGTTTTTTCCTACAGGCCATCATTGCGCTGAGGTGATATTCGTAGGAATCGGAGAGAGAGAGAGAGAGAAAGACAGAGAGAGAACGGCAACGATAAATAATTCTTGGAGTTCACCCGGTCGAATATGGCTATCTGTCATTTCGCGGTGTAATTAAGAATCTCCGAAAAACGCGTCGCACGGTTCGTCGCGGTAATTTTTTTTTTTTTCTTTTTCTTTCTTTCTTCTTTTTTTTTTTTTTTCTTTTTCTTTTCTCCTTTCACTTAACACCACGTGAAATATTAATCGCGAAAGATTTTGACGCGAAGAGTTATAACACACACACACACACATATATTGAAATTTTTAGTTTGTTTGAAATTTTGATTATTCCTTTCTCGGGAGTCTTCATCTTTCTTCTCTTCTCTCTCTTTTCTCTCTCCCCCCACCCCTCGAAGAACTAATTATTGATCTTCCTACGAATTGCGTGTGTGTTGTTCGTGAAAAATAAATTAATCGTATAAAAATGGAAAGGCAAAAGAGTTCTTTTTTTCTTTTTTTTTTTTTTTCCCACGACGAACGAATCATCGACGCGAGACGAATTATTCCATCGAAATTTTTACGTATCTTTTTCCTTCCTTTTCCTTTCCCTTTCCTCTATTTCTTATTCTTTCTCTTCTTTTCTATTCCCAATCCCAAACCCTCCCTCCCTCCCTCCCTCCCTCCCTTCCTCCGTCCATTTAAGAAATAATTATTATATATTCTTCGCGAGTTTATTACCAGCGACGAATTGTGCTTGTCGAATTAAAAGGAAGAAAAAAGAAAAAAAAAAATAAAAGAAAAAAAGAAATCAAGAAAGGAAAGGAAAGGAAAGAGAAAGAAGAACGAAGAAGAAGAATAATAATAATAAGAAGAATAATAAGAATAGTAAGAAGAAAAATATTGGTACGGAATATTACGAACGGTTTCGAAGTAACGTAATGCATAAAATTAGCAAATATGTCTGCCATTGTTTGTCAATGTTTCATTGCCATTGAGCCAGCCAATCAGCGCATTAATTGATGATAAGAACCCCTCGTTTCTCAGAGAGAGAGAGAGAGAGAGAGAGAGAGAGGGAGAGAGAGAGAGAGAGAGAGAGAGAGTGCGAGAAGACTTCTCGATGTTATTTTATCATTCTCGTTCGTTCCTTTTTTTCCTTCTCTCGCTTTTTTCTTCTTCTTCTTCTTCTTTTCTCTTCGTGTTTTCAATTTTTGTGGTACATTACACGCCCGGCAAAATGGCCGATCTATATACTCCGAGCTCTAGATCATATACTACAATGTTTTCGATAAAATGTATGTGTATATATATATATATATATATATATATATATATATATGCGTGTGTGTTCGTTCTTTGTATTCTTTTGTCGCAAATAATAAGAAACTCGATATTAATTTTTTGCCGTTAATTAATTTGTTCCAAGGAAAAAAAAAAAACAAAAGAGAAAAAGGAAAGAAAAGAGAACAAAGAATAAAAAATGAATAATATCAATATCGTACAGAAGAGATTTAACGTTTTATTAATATTTAGATCCACGCGAAGAAGAAAGAAATCTTGAAAGGATATATATATATATATATATATATATATATATATATATATATATTATTTAAGATTACGTTTGGTTTTGTTTATTATTCGATATATCGATCCGTGGTAATATCGTGAACGAATGGGACACGAAGAGAGTAGGAAACCTTATTGAATTTTCCCTTATAGACACAACGTCAAGTTTATAAACTTTAGCGTTACGTGATATATATATATATATACACTATATATATATATATATATATATATATATATAGTTTATATATAATTTTTTCCCCACTCCCTATACCTCAGCAATCGCCACCCTCGCCACCTCTCCTCCCCTTTTTGTCTATTAACTTACCTATTACACTGTGAACCGAAGTACGATCGAAGTTATGAAATGTATGGAATTTAACGCGTTAGGGGATTCGATTTATCGAGACGGAGATTATACGAGGGCGTAACGAATCATTTCTAATCTCTATATCACGATTACGACGGATGTAATCGAGTAATACATTTAAACTAAGAGAGAGAGAGAGAGAGAGAGAGAGAGAGAGAGAGAGAGAGAGAGAGAGAGAGAGAGAGTGTGTGTGTGTGTGTTTGAGAGAGAGAAATTGCAATCTCGTTTGG
>OU964967.1:8397363-8399863 GCA_918808275.2 Dolichovespula sylvestris
ATCATTCCAATCACATTTTCTATTTCTTTTTTCTTTTTTCCTTTCTTCTTTTTCTTTTTTTTTTTTTACGACGGTCATTCGCATTTCACAAAATTCCTCGCATGTCCAAAATTTTTCAAACTTCTTCCACCCACCAGTACCACCTCTACTATTACCACTACTACTGCTGTGTTCTTCGAGCATTGACGTTTCTTTTGTCTATTTTCTCTTTTCCTTTTTCTTAGTTTTTTTTTTTTTTTCGACGAAAAGAACGATGCTTTTTATAAGAATAATTATTGACTTATCTCGGCTTTTTTTCTCTCTTTTTTTTTTTTTTTTTTCTTTCTTTTCGTAAACGTTGCATCGAACGAGGGGGGGGGGGGGAAAGAAATATAAATATTTATGGTCGAAGTGATTTCTCGTCGGACTTCTTAACGTTTTCTTTTCTTTCATTCTTTTTATTTTTGGGCGGGTGGGTGTGCGAGTGGGGGGTGAGAAGTGGTGGTGATGGTGATGGTGGTGGTGGTGGTGGTTCGAGCATCGAGATAATTTCTTTCCTTCGTTTTTTTTTTCTTTCCTTCTTCTTCTCTTTTTCGTACAATGAACGAAGTCACATGACCGTTTTGTAAAAGCAAAAAAAATCGATCGCGTCGATCGAAGCAATGGAAACAAATAGGTATTATCCGTGAATTTAGAGGGAAGAAGTGGGATAAAGAGAGACAGAGAGAGAGAGAGAGAATGGACGGAGAAAGGCGGGTGTAAAATGCATAATAATGAAGGAGCAATCATTCCTCGTACGTTCTTACCGTTGAATGGTTTTTATCAATGACCTTTTGTACGCGACTTGCGTAATGAAAAATGTGAATCGCCGCTTGGCCACCTTCAATGGAGGATTTTCTAGCCCCTCCCCCCACCCCTCCATTTTTACGTGAGCCACTTTTACGGTCGTGTTACAAGTTACACTCCCCCCACCCCCCGCGGTGAGTCGATTTTTTTCCCTTTTTTATTTTCGCCCCCTTTTTTCCTTTCTTCTTCTTCCTCTTCTTCTTCTTCTTCTTTTTCTTTTCTTTCTTTCTTATGCTTCACTCTTTCTGTCACTCCTTTTTTTTCCCTCTTTATCGTGTGCAAAACGATTGGCGAAGAGAACGGAAAGAAGGGTGGGTGCTTTTAAAATTCGTGTCTTAATTAAATCGATAAAAAAAAAAATCAAGTTAATCGTTGAATTTATCGTCGAACTGCTCGTCCGCGTTTAAATGCATTAATCGTATCGTTTTAGGAAAATTAAATGGTCTTTCAAATTGCTTTTTCAATATTCGTTCGTTAACTGGACAAATAAACTAGAACAACAAAAATTGAACGAAAAGTATCTTCGTATGTGTATACGTAAGTACGTACGTACGTACGTATTTATGTATGTATGTATGTATGTATGTATGTATGTATGTATGTATGTATGTATGTATGAAGAAAGGTTTATAAAAGTATAATGAAATATATGTATATATATATATATAAAAAAAAAAAATTATAGATATCCGTTGTCGAGTTCCGTGAAAAATCTAGACGAGGAGTCGACTAAAATCACAATCTCGACCGGGATAAAAGATGTTTTGTTCAGGGATCGCGACCTGATTCGCGTTTATTGAATCTTTTGCTTGTTTTATTTATATTTTTTTTTTCTTCAGATGATAAAAAGATTAATATTTTCAGTGTTAGGCGATAATGGCCAGTTAAAAACCAATTGTTTAATCGTTCCATTATAATTCCATTCGTCTCTACCTTTTCTCCCTCTCCCTCCCTCCCTCCCTCTCTCTCTCTCTCTCTCTCTCTCTCTCTCTCTCTCTCTCTCTCTCTCTCAATCTCTCAGCGTTACACTTGACCCACTGTGTTTACCATGCATCCTATCGTTTATAAAACTTTCCACCGTCAAAGAAATCCATTTTCCATTACGTTCTTTCTTCTTCTTATTATTATTATTAATTATTATTAATTATTATTATTATCTATTATTAATTATTATTATTATTATTATTATTATTATTATTATTATTATTATTATTATTATTATTATTATTATTATTATCATCTGACTCGCCGAAATAATAATTAAAATGGAAAAAAGAAAAAGAAAAATAAGAACGAAAAGAAAGTGACAGAATAAAAATTTGTCGATGTTTTTATCGAAAGAGAGAGAGAGAGAGAGAGGGAGAAGAAATAATAATAATAATAGTAATAATAATAATAATAAAAAAAAGAATAAGTTTTGGGGAAGGCGTCAAAGCGCGACTCTCTTTTATTATTTTATTATCGATTCGATTGTTGCGTCCTCCTCGTTCATAATTAATAACGATTATAAATCGTTGAAGTTCATCGACGGGGGTTGAAGGGGTATGCGATTTGTACGTACGAGCGAACGAATGGGGGGATAAAACTGACCGACTAGAATGACTTAAAATTGATTAACGACCGAACGAAAGGGAATGAAGATTGAACGCTAATAATAATAATAATAATAATAATA
>OU964967.1:8404863-8407363 GCA_918808275.2 Dolichovespula sylvestris
TAATCATCATCATCGTTTTTATTCAATCGTCATCAGCATTGTCATTCCTATCATCATCATCATCATCATCATCATCATCATTATTATTAATTAGAATATATGAAGCTAATATTCCTATTACGAATTAACATAAAACTTTATTGTTTCGTCCATATATTAAAAAAAAAAAAAGAAGAAGGAAGGGAGAATGAAAAAAAATAATGGTCTTGTCCTACTTTCGATATCAACGGGCTCATATATATTTTTTTTCTTCTTGCTGCCGTTGTTTCGTGAATTTACTGTTCTCGGTTTTGCAAGAATAGCCTTTTATTTTCGTTTTTATTTTTTTTTTGTTTTGTTTTACGATAACGATGACGATGATAATGACGACGACGACGACGATGATGTTAATGATGAAAAAGACACCGGATATATATCTGTTGCTATGCCTGACCAATGACACGAGTCACTACTACTACTACCGTTACTACTATTATTACTATTACTACTACTAACGTATTTACCACCAATCCGATGATTTTTTTTTTTCCTTCTACTTATATACCAAAAGAAACGTATTATAATAAGTATTTGGAACGTATATAAAAATCGCTCGTTGAGAGACGAACTATACGATTGGTACATTAATCGCGCTATTATCAGGGCCGTACTGGCTCAATTAATTACCATCTCTGGTAATTTTCTAAAGAAATTGTTTCGTGATATTCTCGTGGCTCCATAATCCCACCCCATCTCACCCTCCTTTCACTTCATTCTCTTTTCAATTTCGGCGTGATAAATTGACAAATAAAAGTAACATCAATTTTTACCATTGATTTTGCAAAGAGAAAAAAACGAATTAATTTTTACCATTGATTTTTAAAAGAAAAAAAAAAACGAATTAATTTTTACCATTGATTTTACAAAGAAAAAAAAAACGAATTAATTTTTAACATTAATTTTTAAAAGAAAAGAAAAAAAAGAAAAACAACAAGAAAAAAGCGAACGGAAAAGAAAGCTAACGAAATTAATTAAATAATTAAATAATTAAATAATTAAATAAATAAATAAGCAAACAAACGAATAGGCGAATTCTCTTATCGTCGTCGATTTTTTCGTCTCCTTTGTCCGGTACGAAAATTTCGAAAATTTTTATTCGCGTCGACGAAAAAAAAAAAGAAAAACGATTTCTTTGTGGGGAAGCGAAACAAAAAAATATAAAGATTCATAGATCGCGGCGTCCCTGCGAGATCTCTAAGTTGCGGAGTGGGAGTGATGGTAGGGCTGGGGAAGGGGGGGGGTACGGAGTCGCGTGAATGGACGCACATTCTCTTTGTTCGCTCGTTGACCCGTAAAAACTCCAAAAAAAAAAAAAATAAAAAAAAAACTCGCCGTGCGAGAGAAATTTTTTAACGGGACGTACGTTTCTACAAGTCTATCGTGTTTCTAATAAAAATTATTGCTTCGGGTTCTAACGGTTTTGATCGTAATTTTTGGCCCTCGAAATTTTTCTTCTTTTTTTTTTCCTTCCTCTCTCTCTCTCTCTCTCTCTCTCTTTAAATCTTTCAATTATATCGAGAGTACGCATTAGTATAAAAATTTGTTTACGAGCCCCATAAGAACGTTCGAACGATCAGGCTAAGCTTACGTTCGTCCGATATTTCAACAGAGATAGGAAATGTGAAAAGAAGGAATGAAAAAACAAAAACAAAAAAAAAAAAGAGAAAAAAGAGAAAATAAGAAAAAAAGGAAATAGAAAAGAAATTAAAAGAAATTTCGATTAGGAGGAGGTGGGTCGAGAGAAGTGAGAAGCAAAATGAAAGAGGGAAAGTTGAGTCGGGTTCGATGAAGGGTTGAAGAAGAAGAGGTGTTGGGGGTGGGGTTGAGTGAGTGGTTGGAGGGAGGGAGGGAGGGAGGGAGGGAGGGAGGGTTGGGGTTAGATCCGTTGGTCACAGAAATGAAGTCGTAGCTTCGTCAAATCGTTTCTCGACTTTGTACACTTCTCCGATATTTTCGAATTTGTATAGAAATATCGGTAGAATTTTAATTGCTGATTCGTTAATCGAATTTCCTTTATTTTTTTCTTTCTTTCTTTTTTTTTTTTTTTTTTTTTTTTTTTTGTTATCGAACTTCTTCGAGCTTCTTCGAGCTTCGAATTTGTAGAGAGAGAAAGAGAAAGATAGAGAGTATGGTATCTGGTATTTTCGAATTTGTATATGTTCGGTAGAATTTTAATTGCTGATTCGTTAATTGAATTTCCTTTTTTTTTTTTTTTTTTGTTATCGAACTTCTTCGAGCTTCGAATTTGTAGAGAGAGAGAGAGAGAGAGAGAGAGAGAGAGAGAGAGAGAGACGTACTTACGTACACATATATATATATCTTATCTTTGGCTCGAACTCTTCGTTTCTCTCGCCCGCCCTCGCCTTCATTCTAACTTTTGCGTTTAACGAATGAAATATAGTACGAGTGAGAAACGTAAGATCGAAAGAATCAGAGAGAGAGAGAGAGAGAGAGAGAGAGA
>OU964967.1:8412363-8422363 GCA_918808275.2 Dolichovespula sylvestris
TTCGGGGAAAAAAATTTCACTCGTCAATATACGTCCCGTCGTTGGTGACAAATTTATTCACGCGGGGGGAAGATTATGAGAATTATGGTTCCTTTTTGGTGGATGGTGAGGGAAGGAGGGAATGAGGGGGGGGGGGGGAGGAGAGGGGGATACTTACTTTTCAGACATGAATTCTATTGAATAATAAACGTTAACGATCGGAGTAACACTTTGATTCGTTCATAATTTATTCCTCCTCCTCCTCCTCCTCCTCCTCCTCCTCCTCCTATTCTTCTTCGATTTCACTTTCGTTCTAAAACGATCGCTGAGAAAATTAAAGAGAGAGAGAGAGAGAGAGAGAGAGAGAGAAAGGTTCCTAGTGAGATGACAAACCAAATCAGTTGTTTTCGCGTATGTAGGGGGTTGTGGAAGGGGTGGAGGAGAAGGAGGAGGAGGAGGAGGAGGAGGAGGAGGAGGGCTCGATTTTTTCACCGAATGACCCGAAAGGAAGTGCGAACGGATTGTTTGTTCCTCGGTGGGACAAAAATGATCGTAGAGACAAAGAGAAGAATTAAAAAGACAAAGAGAAAGACGACAATCGTAGGATGATCGCGGTGGAGGAGTACGGAGGGGGTTTGGTGGCGGAGGAGGAGGAGGAGGAGGAGGAGGAGGGAGGGAGGGAGAGAGGAAGAGGAGGTTCTTGGCCTCGCACGAGATCATCCATGAGAAATAGATATCTGTGCCAAATCCCGGTGACTTTCCATAGCGAACTCTGTTCTTCCTTTCTCTCTCTCTCTCTCTCTCTCTCTCTCTCTCTCTCTCTCTCTTTTTCTTTTTCTTTTTCTATCTCTCTCTCTCTCTGTCTCTCTCTGCCTCTGTCTACGTCTGTCTCTATTTCTCTCTCGCGACTGTGCGTTGATTGGATAAAAAAAAAAGAAAAAAAAAAGAATGAAATATAGAGTAAAAAGAAAAGTAATATGTGAAAGGAACGGAATAGAGAAGTAAAATAATAGAAAAATAAAAAAATAGAAGAAACAAAACAATATCTAGAGCGCTCCAATTGTCATTGGTTCTCTTCCGGCGCTTATTTATGCAGAAGATCGGAAAAGTTTTGCTGTTTGTGTGTGTTTATATTATATATATATATATATATATATATATATATATATATATGTATGTATGTATGTGTGTATGCATGTACGTATATCGGTACACGCGATTTAAAAAAAAATATGCGCGAGCAGGACTTTCGGAATTTTCCCTTCATTCTTTTTTTTTTTTTTTTTCTTTTTACATTCATCAATCTTTCATCCTTCGTTTTCTCTCGAAAACGCTCGAAAAAACTTCGAATGCCACCAATCGGATGCCGGCCGCACACGATGGTAGAACGCTTTTCATCCTAATTCGATAATTACTTAGGTTTGTCTGCGAGCTTAAGGTGAGAAAACAAATGAAAAAACAGGGAAAGAGAATCAACGCGAACGAAGCGAAGGGAAGGGAGGGATAAGTAAAAAATAAGAAGATACAAAAAAAAAGAAAAGAAACGATAAAGAAAAAAATGTAAAAAAGAAAAAAAAACGAAGAAGAAGAAGAAACACCCAAGGTGGAATTGATCGAATTGAAATATTTCTTTCTACGATAGATACTTCGGAGGGAAGCAACGTTGAAAAGTTTACTTCGTGAGTTAATTGGTGAGTTTCTGAGTGAACGAGCGAGCGAGCGAGCGGGTTAGAGAATAAGTAAGTAAATAAGTAAATAAATAAATAAATAAATAAATAAATAAATAAATAAATCAAATAAATAAATACGCAGGAAACACGTGGCGAGATTTATCGAGCCGTTGTGTGTTAGTTCCGCGTAACGTTATTTCTCTCTCTCTCTCTCTCTCTCTCTCTCTCTCTCTCGTTAGACAAAATAAAATGACGGCATTCTTGAATCATCGTAAGCGTACGGCTTTCTCAATCGACGAGCTACATATATTTCTTTTTTTTTTTTTTTTTCTATCTTCGTGTAATTCGACGATTTCTTTCGCATAAGAGTAAGAGAGAAGGAGAGAGAGAGAGAGAGAGAGAGAGAGAGAGAGAGAGAGAGAGAGAGAGAGAGAGAGAGAAGAAAAGAGAGAGATGAAGATAATAAAGATGGATGAAGGAAGAATGAAGTTGATAAGGAAGAGAAGAAGGATGGGATATATAGAGAAATAAGGAAAAGAGTGATAGATGGACGGATGGACGGAGACAGAGATAGACAGACAGAGAGAACAGAGAGAGAGAGAGAGAGAGAGAGAGAGAGAGAGAAAGAGAAAGAGAATTTTATTCGTAGGAATGATGATGGTGTATGTAAAATACACATGTATGTAAGTCCGTAGCGGAAAGTTACGGAGGCGATAACCGCATCTAATAATTCAAACGCGTACTCGGGTACTCGAGAAGGAGAAGGAGGAAGAGGAGGAGGAGGAGGTGGTGGCGGAGGAGGGGAAAGGAGGAGGAAGAGGAGAAGGAGGAGATATTCAATTGAAAGTCTGTCGCGATGATTCCCGCCCGATCCGTCCGATTCCTCCCTCTGGATCGATTGAATTGATTTCTCCCTGACTCTCGTAGACTCTTGGTCGCCTTTTCAAGACGCATTCTCTCTCTCTCTCTCTTTCTTTCTCTCTCACATTCTCTCTCTTTCTTTCTCTCACTCACTCACTCACTCACTACTCATTTGGTGCAGTGATCCATTCCAGGAACGATAGAGAACTCCTTACATAGTCTCTCTCTCTCTCTCTCTCTCTCTTTTTCTCTCTCTCTCTTTCTCTCTGTGTGCGTGCGTTTATCTCTATTTATCTCTGTTTATCTCTGTCTCCTGCACTTATGCACTCCGATTTTATTTGACAAAGCGGAAAATCTCTGATATATATATATATATATATATATATATATATATATATACACGAAGTCATCGTTTTCGTATTTTTATTATTCCATAAGATTCCTTTTTCTTATTACTCCATGAATTTCTTTCTTTCTTCTTCTTCTTTTTTTTTTAATTTCTTTCCTTTTTTTCTTTTTTTTTTTTTCATTTCGACTATCGTCAAAGGATTAGACACATATTCGCTCGAATCCAAAAAGATAATTCGTTATCCCTCTCGGTCGCTTCGCTCTAAAATTTGTTTCATTTTAATTACTCAATCAATTCAATTATTTTCCTTATCCTTTCTCTCGTCCAACCCCCGTCCCGTCCCTCCCTTGCCATCCCGGTCTTTTTTTTCCCTCCCCTCCCCGTTCAAATGCCATAAAAATATTTGGTTCCTCCCTTTCTTTCTTTTCTTCTTCATCTTCTTTTACAGATGGATTTAAAAGCGACCACGTACTCTGGTGTAAGCTCCTCTTACCGCAGGCGTCAAAGAGAATTTACAATTTGCAAAGTAAACAGCTGATCAAATTGTTCTCGCGTATACTGTTGCAAGACGAGGACTCGATGTTGGAGGATCTCGAGCAAGGTGATATCGCCGAGACGATTCGTCTGTTTTTCGAGAGCAGCGCGATCGTTAAAGCCTCGCGTAAGAGCTTGCTCACGATTCAAGAGGTAAAGTATGTTTTTCTTTTCTTTTCTTTTCTTTTTTTTTCTTCTTCTTCTTCTTCTATATTCTCCTCCTCCTCCTCCTCCTCCTCCTTCCACGAGCTTCCCACCCTTTATTCCTTTCATTTCGTACCGCGACAATTTTTCTTTTTTTTTCTTTTTATTTTCTACGCGCGATTTTGAATGCTCGTCGTGTTTCGTCGTCGATCGGATCAGAAAATGTAGTCGATCGAAAACGGGGGATCCCTTTGTCGTACGTGCGATCCCTATTTTGCATTGAAACCATTTCCACGTATACATATACATATACATATACATATACATATACATTTGTAGGAAGTTAGTCTGGATAGGATTTGCTCTCCTCGTTTAATGCCCATCCACTTTGGATTCAATCGAAAAATAAGAAGTTCCCTCGACAGGTTTCTTTTTTTTTGTTTGTTTGTTTTTTTTTTTTTTTATTTCATTTCTATTGTATTCTTTTCTTTCCTTTGTTTTTTTTTTCTTTTCTTCTCTACTACGTGGAACAAATCGACCCTTCTTTAAGCCGGACATCCCACATGTATTTTCTCTCTCTCTCTCTCTCTCTCTCTCTCTCTCTCTCTCTCTTTCTCTCTTACTCTCACTACTCGTTGAATTTCAAATTTACTCGTCAAATCTAATCGCGCCATTTTTTTCTACTTCCCGTTTGTTTGTACGTTCGATAAATTTTCCACTTTGATGTACCCAATCCGATTATTTCGAATTTGTCACGTACGTGAATGGTTTTTTTTTTTTTTTCGTTTCCTTCCTTTAGCCCCCAATAAAATACACGATGTTCACTTATTTCTTTTTTCTCTTTTTTTTCCTTTTTTTTTGTTTTTTTTTTTTTTTTTTTTTTATACGAACATAGGTGGACGAGTTTCTCGAGACTTTGTCAGGATTAACGAAGGAGGACGAACAGATCCATCACTTTAAGTCCATCATCGACAGGTGAGTTCGTTTTCTTTTACAATGAAATAATTGGATCGTTCTTTTTTGTTTGTTAGTTTGCTTTTTTTTTTTTTTTGTTTACCGAGACTTGTACGTTATGATTTTTTTTTAGATGTACCGGAAATGATTTGAAAATGATTATAAGATTGATAAAGCACGATCTTCGAATAAATGCCGGTCCCAAACACATGTAAGTGGCTTCTCTCTTCTTTATTTTTTTTTCTTTGAGTTCCTTATACAATTGTTTCTGTAATAAACAATAATTTATTATAAATTATATATATATATATATACAAATATATTTTTTAATTATTTATTTACCATTATTATAGTCTTAACGCCGTTCACGAGGACGCATATAAAGCGTTTCAAGTGTCGATGAATTTAAAAACTGTGGTCGAAAGATTTTTGCCGAATAACACTAAGCCACCGTCGACTTCAACGAAGGGAACTACCTTGTTGACCTCGCCAGGTGGCAGCAAAGTAGCGCTGGCACTTATGATTCCTGTTTTACCGATGTTGGTGGGTAATACATTTTTGTATACTTTCTTTTTAATCGCGTTATCATGCGCCGATAAAATACAGATTACTACATTATCGACAATTTCTTCGTTAAGGCCGAAGCATGCAAGTCCGTCGACATGGCAATGAAAAAATGTTCGAACGGTATGTTCGCTGAAATTAAATATGACGGTGAACGCGTTCAGGTTCATAAGAGGGGTAGCGAATTTCGATACTTCAGTCGATCACTCAAACCAGTTATGGCGCACAAGGTATGTCGTCGATTATTATTATATTTTTTTTTTTTTTTTTTTTGAAAATTATTTAAGATTTCCTCCAGAATAAAAATAAACAAAATAAATAAATAAAAGAACGTGTAATAATAATAATTTCAGATAAATCACTTCAAGGATTACATTCCTAAAGCGTTTCCAGATGGCGACGATTTAATCCTCGATTCTGAAATACTTTTGATCGACAATAAAACCGGCAAACCATTGCCGTTCGGTAGTTTGGGCATTCACAAGGTAATTTTTAATCTCGTATCCGTATACGATAATACGTAACGATAACACTTGGTAGTACTTATTACACGAGAAACATCTTTCCTGCAGTCGTTTATATCAACGCATGTTGCAGAGATCAGAATTTAAGGACGCTAACGTTTGCCTCTTCGTTTTCGATTGTATTTATTACAACGGGGATGTACTTATCGACAAGTATGTCTTTAACGGAACATTGAAACGAAGTTTAATAATTTTCTAAAGTCGTAAAATATAAAACGTTTTATTTTAATTTCGTTCAGATCTATACGAGAGAGAAGACAAATTTTGAAGAGCAGCATGACGGAGATACCTAACAGAATAATGCTGTCTGAATGTCAGGAAGTGCATGTACGTAATTTTATTTATTTATTTATTTTTTTTTTTTTTTAATTTAATTTAATTCAATTTAGTTTGCACATCTACGGCCATATTGATTCGACAATATCAATATATCATGATTTTAGAATCCGAAAGATTTGGCGGAGATGATCGCGAAAGTTTTGAGACTGGGCCTCGAGGGATTAGTTCTGAAAGATATCAAAGTATAAATACCTTTTAAAAAAGATTCGTATTGTTTCGATTTATTAATGAATAATGATTGAATATATATGTGCGTGCGTGCGAAAATTAATTTTAGAGTAAATACGAGCCCGGTAAAAGGCATTGGTTGAAGGTGAAGAAGGATTATTTGTTCGGTGGCGCCATGGCCGATAGTGCGGATCTCGTTGTTCTCGGCGCATGGTACGGCACTGGTCAAAAAGGTTCGTATATTATTCTTTTTATTTATTTATTTATTTTTTTTTTGTTTTGAAATAAATTTTTTTCAAATAATTATCATCTTCGATATCTGCTAAAAATTCTAGTGACACTAATATGTATATATTTTTTGTTTGTTTGATTGTTTTTATATATATAGGAGGAATGATGTCAATTTTTCTTATGGGTTGTTACGACCCTGATACGGATAAATGGTTGACTGTGACAAAAGTGAGTGATATACCAAGCACGTTCGAGAAATCAAATTTGTATTTGTATATTGTATTAAATAATTAATTAAATAATTAATTAGGTACATTCGGGTCACGACGATGCGATGTTGGAGACACTTCAAAATGAACTCGATATGATTAAAATAGGTAAGGATCCGGCTAAAGTACCGAAATGGTTAAGAGCCAACAAACCAATGGTACCAGACTTCGTTGCGAAAGATCCGAAGGTAATTATTAATATGATACATATATATATATTTATTTATTTACTTATTCATTAATTTTTCTTTAAAGAAACAACCAGTATGGGAGATCGTTTGTTTCTTTTATTGTATATCGATTGTTCTTTTTATTTTTATTTTATTTTATATCTTTTCTCTTTAAAGAAACAACCAGTCTGGGAGATGGTTTGTTTATTATTGTATATCGATTATTTTTTTTATTTTTATTTTATTTTATATCTTTTTTCTTTAAAGAAACAACCAGTATGGGAGATCACCGGAGCAGAATTTACCGATCAGGGCGTACATACGGCTGATGGAATTAGTATTAGGTTTCCGCGAGTTACGAGGATACGCGACGACAAGGATTGGTCTACCGCCACGAATTTGAAGGAACTTCGTGAATTATTTAAAAGGAGTTCCGATTCCTTGGACTTCAGCATTCTCTTGGGAACCGTCGACAGGTCAGATTCCACATATTGTGTTCTCCAATTAAGTTTCAAAATCGATTTTTCAATAAAAATCCATCGACAAATTCCGTGTTTGTTCAGAAATTGTATTTAGAAATTGTATTTAGAAATATACATAACTTTTGAGCATTTATAAAGGATAAACAGTAACTTTACGTTACATCTTAAAAATTGTCTCGCGCATATAATTCACATTTTTCGACGTTCAAGGTCAATTTGAAGATCACGATACCAAGCTAATACGCAAACGTATTTTGAGATGAGCTTCAAAGAATTCATAAAAAGTGACCTAAAAAAAGTTTTTTCTTTTTTTTTTTCTTTTTTTTTTTCTTTCATAACATACCTCTTCTTAAACCATTCAAGGTATGCCATAAAAGTTTGTCGCATCATAAAAAAAAAAAAAAAAAAATCAAAGAAAACATTTATGCGGTCTCTTTTAGCTTTGAGACACTCCTGCCTATATATTTATCTTGTTATTTTATTTTTTTTATTTTTTTATTTTAATCTTTAAAGCGAAAAAAAAGATGCCGATTTAGTCGCTTCGACGAGTTCCACGTCGTTATCGATCTCCGACGAAGTCGATACCGAAAAAGATATTTTGTCACCGAAACTTGGGAAGATCGGGAATAGAAATAAAGAGGATAACTTCGATACGAAGGGAAAGGTTCGAACGAAGGGCGACAGGATCAAAGTTAAGAAGAGATTTCGAATCGATCGGCCGAATACGAGTAACAAAATTTTGGAAAAAATGGATACGTACGAGAAGGTGAAGGAGGAGGAGGAGGAGGGAGAGGGAGAGGGAGAGGGAGGGAACGTTTCGTTAAAGAAGGAATCGGATTCATTCGATGTCGGTTACGATCGTGATATTATAGTAAAGGGCCAAAAGGACGGTCCTACGATCGAGAGTTTAAAATACGAGGGATCATCGATGAACGATGATATCGATATCGAAAGATACGTGTCTGCTAAGTATTACTCGTTCGTCGACAAGGACGTAAGTATAATTATTTTTTTTTACTATCGATAAGTTATATCGAACACGCTTATTTCGAAAAGTATGGTTGAAGTCCGTTTTTATCGAAAAAAACAAAAAAAAAAAAGAAAAAGAAAAATGAGATCACATAATTTCTTATTGATCTAGCGTGAACTTTTTATTTATAACCAGTTATAATATTTAATATCTTTAAAAAAAAAAAAAAAAAAAAAAAAAGGAAAGAAAAAATGTCAATGCCTCGTTCGATTTAATAATATTGGCCAATAATGGAAGAAATCCATCAGGTATCGAGCGATCGATATATGCTATTATAATATTTTAATTTTCGCGAAACAAACAAACAAACAAACAAACAAACAAAAAATGGACTCGCGCAAATTTCGAACGAAATAAACGGTCTTCCTGTAATTATATCATCGGTTGTTATATTTTTATTAATAATGCACGTACGTATATGTGTATATATATATATATATATATATATATATATATATATATATATAACTGTTATATATATATATATATATATATTACCACTATATGGTAGTATATGTTATATATATATATATATATATATATATATATATATATTTCCACTGTTTTATATATATATATATATATATATATATATATATATATATATCGTATTTTCGTTATTAATAAACGTTTGTATTGATAAATTATATTTTAATACGACACAACGTACGAATGATTGTCACCCCCCAATGGTAATAGTACATCGAATACAACGAAAGAGGAAGTCCGTTGAATTGGATTGACGGTCGAAAGCCGGAAAAAGGATTGCCGATTGACGCTCGGCCTTTGTCCGACAATATGGAGGATGTACTGGTAAGCCGACGATTCAGAACGATTCAATTCTGTAAATTTCGAATGATCCTCTTTTTCGAAAGTTTCTCTTCTTCATTTTTTTCTTCCTTTTTTTTTTTCATGGTTCTTCTTCTTCATTTTTATCCTACCCTTTTTCTTATGGTTCTTTTTCTTCATTTTTTTTCTTTCATTTCTTTTTTCATGTTTCTTCTTCATTTTTTTCTTCCATTTTTTTCGTGGTTCTTCTTCTTCATTTTTATCCTACTTTTTTCTTTTATTGGTTCTTCTTTTTCATTTTTTTCTTCCTTTTTTTTTTTCATGGTTGCTCTTCTTCATTTCTTTCTTCCATTTTTTTTTCATGGTTCCTCTTCTTCATTTCTTTCTTCCATTTTTTTTTTCATGGTTCCTCTTCTTCATTTCTTTCTTCCATTTTTTTTTCATGGTTCTTCTTCTTCATTTTTATCCTACTTCCTTTTTTTACGGTTCTTCTTTTTCATTTTTTTCTTTCATTTTTTTTTTCATGGTTCCTCCTCCTCATTTTTATCCTACTTTTCTTTTATGGTTCTTCTTTTTCATTTTTTCCATGGTTCTTCTTTTTCTTTTTCCTTCTTCGTTTTTCTCCTTCTTTTTTCTCTTCTTCTTTCTTCTCTTCCTCTTTTTTCGTCTATCGTTTACTTTGACGTTTAACGTTGACATCTTAACTATATCTAATAATTAATTCTTCCTTTTTCTTTTTTTTTTTTTTTCAAAATTAATTCGCAGAGATCAAAGGGCGTATTTCGAGAGGTCCGTGTAAGTCTAGCGAGTGACATAAAAAAAAAGAAACGCAAACGTTTTTACCGAGAACTGAAAACGTATCCTTTTTTTCGTATATCGTTATAAACGGGTGAATCGAATGTTTTGTCGACTATGTAAGTAATATCAATCGATACTTCATCGA
>OU964967.1:8424863-8437363 GCA_918808275.2 Dolichovespula sylvestris
TTATTATTATTAATATATTTATATTATTATTAATATATTATTATATATATAGATATCGTTATTATTATTATTATTATTATTATTAATATATTTATAGTTTATTATTATTATTATTATTATTAATATTATTATCATTGTCATTGTCATTAAATGTCATATTAACATTTTACGTTACTCGTTTGCGCGTGTATTTGAAAATTTTTCTTTTTTTTTTTTTTTTTTCTTCCGTAGGATTTCGAAGACGTACCAAAAAGTGCAAGACACGTGAACTCATCTTGGCTCGAAGAATCGGCCGCGTCATCGGAAATGAAGGATATTTATTCTTACGTTGTGACACTGGTCGAGGATTATTGCGACTGCACCAACAGCTGTACCAGTCGATGATGAACGAACTACTACGAACGAGGAATATTTGTATATCCTTATTTTTATTTAATTTATCCCGTTGATTTTCTTCCCTCGTTCCGTCGAGCATTCTTACCCCACGATATTTTATTATTATGGAAATAAAATGGGGAAAAAAAAAATATTTAATCGATAAATTCGATTAGATAGAGGAGGGGATAACGACGAGCAGAGATATATATAAAAAAAAAGAAAGAAAAAAAGAAAAGAAACGAGAATTTAGAAATTATTACAAATTAAAAAGCAAATTTTAAATGAAACTTTAATTATTTTTCTTTTTCTTTTATTATCATTATCATCGTAGAAGTATTAAAAATTTTTAAGTACTTGACGCGACGAGTGATACAAAAAAAAAAAAAAAAAAAGAGAAAAAAAAGAAAACGAGAAAAAAATTGCAAAAGAAAAAAGGGATTTTAAAAAGCTTTTTAAAATACAATCGACAACTTGGAATATATTTTTGTCTTCCTTTTTCTTTTTATCTGTTGTTTTTTTTCTTCTCTTTCTTTTTTTTTTGTTTTTCAATTTTCATAACCAATCATTTCGATATATTCATTTCATTATTTCACGATGATTAATTATTTTATATTTGTATAATGTGAAATTGAGGGACGTTCTAGGAGATGCCGTAAAAGTTAAAATCCAATTTAGAAGCCATTAAGAGAAACGACGTGATGGAAAATTTTGTTTCGCGAAATTAAAATTAAAGAGTCCACGTTGTAGAAGGGCGGGTGGATAGGTGGGTTGGATGCGAACACTTGTATGGTTTAAAGAATGAAATTAATTATATTACCGGTAATTAGACTCTTTGCGAAACTATCGCTGTTTTCGAATTCGATGAGAAAACAGAAAAGAAATTGGATATGTGCCGTTAAAACAAAATTTCTTTCGCGTTCGAATGAAAATCAATACGATATTTGTTAACCTAGATTTTAAGTCGAGAAAACCCTCATTGAAATTATTTACATTTATAGATATAGTATATTTATTAGAATGTAATTTGTTTTTTTTGTTTGTTATATAATATCTATTCGACAGAACTAATTGTAATTAATAATGATGATGATGATAATGATAATGATAATAATAATAATAATAATAATAATAATAATAATAATAATAATGTTCGGAATTTTTGTAAAATAATCAAGAGCATGAGAATAAATTGTAAAAAATATATAAAGTATGCTTTTTAGATTAAAAAACGTTAATTAAATTTGTAACAATGACGTATTACGAGAGAAATATATTTTTTTCCTATTTCTCTTTTTCTCTCATTTCTTTTTTTTTTTTTTTTTTTTTGAATAAATGCAACCATAACTATGACGGAAACCAAATATTTATTAACGTTTCATTACCAGTACCTAATATATAGGATCTTAATTACAACATATAGAATCTCAAATACAACACAAATATAACTACATAGTGTCGACGCTACTTCTTTTATATTTTTATTATTATTTTTTTCTTTTTTTACTTTTTTATCATTATTATTTTTTTTTTCCCATCGAAGATTAATCTTAATATACGTTTCAAACGATTTTTATGGACATCATATTACGGTACAGTAAGTTTCGAATACATTTGCGCATAAGCCATTAAGCACATTCCATTATTTTATTAATTATTTAATCGGACAAATAGATTAAAATCGTGCATTTTAATTAAGAAGATAAAGAAGTCGATTAGTTATATTATAATCAATATTATTCAATATGTTCCCTCATATCGAACGAATCATAAAGATAGGGTAATATTTTCATATTTGTTTCCTTACTTCTAATAAGGGAAGAAGGAAAAAAAAAAAACAACAACAACAACAACGATAACAACGAAGAAAAGAATCGAATTCAATTACGATATGTATTTTACTAAGCTACTTTTTTTGTTTTTTCTCTTTTTTTTTTTTTTGTTTTCCTTCTTTTGCTTCGGTATCGAGAGAGTATATTGCAGAAACGATCGATGGTTTCTTCCTTCACATCCGCCAACTTTACTATTTTTCGCTATATCATTTTTCGAGTAAACAAAAAAAAAAAACAATGTTTCTCGACTATTATTAACAATCATATAATTAAGAAAAAAAATATATATATATATATATATTATTAAATATATATAAATTTTATTAATTTTCTAAAAAATAAAAAATTAATAAAATTAATATATGTATAGATGTGTGTACGTGTACTGTGTTAACAAACCTCTTTTATTAATTAAACATTCCTACAATTTATGTTATTCCTACAATTTATGTTATTATTAAATAATGATTGAAAATTAATTTACACGTAGACACATTAGTTCGACGAATAAAATAATTCTATCGCGGATGTTAGGACGATCGCAGTTGCATCATATATAATTAATTAATTTATATATATATATATATATATATATATATATATATATATATATAAACGTATATATTTGTTGCTCCTTATCGAAGAATTCTTTCTCGTCATAATTATTTAATTTTCAATACGACAAACGAAAAAGGTTTATAGAACGGGATAATAGGGATAGTCGAATATGGTACCTTCATTCTTTTTTTTTTTTTTTTTCATTTCTCTTTTCTTTCCTTTCGAGCAATATGATAGAACAGATTTACTTTCCAAAGCAGGAAACCGCGTTGAAGGCGCACTGCTTCCAATAACTTCGCTTACGTTGGAGATCGCCAATGTCGAGCTGGTTTCTAAGTCGTTTTACGATCTGCTTAGTGAAGAGATAATTGATTAGGGCGGCATCGATGCTACCGTCATCGTCCACCAACTGCAATGAGAGACAACGAATTTATTTATACGTTCCTTTCGTACCTGTTTCCTTCTTTCTTTCATTCTTTTTGTTTTTAATTTAATTTAATTAAAAAAAAAAAAAATATAAACGAAATAAAGGAATTGTTTTTATACCTTTATATCAAAAAAATATTGATGTATATTTTTTGTTGTCGCTAATTCCAACAATTTTTATGCGAAGTATATTTTTTTTTTTATTGTAGAGAGAGAGAGAGAGAGAGAGAGAGAGAGAGAGAGAGAGAGAGAGAGATTAAAATCTTTGAAGTTTTATGTCAATATTTGAAAAAATGTTCTGATATATTAATTTTTTAATTTAATAATAATAATACTAATAATGATGATGATAATAATAATAATAATAATAATAATAATAATAATAATAATAATAATAATAATAATAATAATAATAATAAAAGATTATTCAAAATTTAAAATGTCGAATAAATGACAAAATAAATAAATAAATAAATAAATAAAACATCGCATTATTATATCTTACTATATTATGATATTTGTCTTCAATTACTTTTTTAAGAAGATAGAAAAATGTCATTTATTATTATTTTTTTTTAATAGTTTTTTATTCATTATATCATTTAAATTACTTTCATGAGATTGCTTTAAGAAATATTCTAATTCAATAAAAGACACACACTTTCTCTCTCTCTCTCTCTCCCCCTCTCTCTCTCTCTCTCAATCTATTTATCCGTCTATCTATCTATCTCTACGTTTATCTCGTAAATTGTCTAAACGCGAAATTTAACTTTCAACAATTTCTCCTGAAGTTTCTATTTCGGTACGTACGATTGCAGAAAACACATTCAATCAATCTCTCTCTCTCTCTCTCTCTCTTTCTCTTTTCTAATCGAGAAAACCTTTTAAATCAGCATAAACTACGGTATTGGTTATCTAATATCTATAGCGTTACGTAGCGATCAATAAATTATCCTTATGTTCGACCATATATATAGATCTCTAAACGTAATCGATAGATCGCGTTCGAGAGAACTCTTTGACGATGTTTAATTCTTAAAATAATTTCTTCGCTTAATTTAATAAATTTACCTTGGAATAGAAATTTAATTAGTTTTAGATACCGACAGTTAACAGTTTGCACATACCTAAATAAACTTTGGCATACCCAGTTTACGTTATCGTAAAATTGACACACTAACACCATCGCTGTTGTATATACGTTAACTCTATCTCCTATTTTCATATTATCGTTACTTTAACCCACATTTTAATATATTATTGAATATATAATTAATACATAAATATAGCACGAGCATATATTCATACGTACGTTGTTTGTCAACGTATGTTGAAAATATATACACGTGTATATGACTAGTCTACGTTCGGTCACGTATACGTATTTTCAATTCTTTCGATTAGTATTCATTTCATTCAACTTTCATCCTTCAATATAATAATAATCCTTCCGTGCAATATTACTTCCTTAAATATTCCTAATTATCGATGTTAATAAACTTTAAAACATATCACAGATTCGTACTCGATTTATACCCCCCTAATCGTTATCATTAAAATTAAAAAAAAAAAAGAAATAAAATAAAATAAAATAAGTAAAAGAAGATATAAATAAAAAATTCGTCATCCTAATCATCGTCGTCGTCATTATTATTATTAATCATTCAATCAAATCAAAGAATCATCATCATCATCATTATTATTTCGATCCATTATTTTCTTTTATATTTCAATTATAATTTCCCTTTTATATTCCAATGTAATAATCCTACCACGGCATATTATTTTATTTCCCTAGGAAGTTAATTATCGTCTCTCAGATTACCTCGTGAAAAGACGAACGCGCGTGACATTTCCTTCGTCAGTCTGAACCCTCAACCTTCAACTCCCACCATATTCAACTCTCGGCTCAACTCACCCATCCATCCATCCATCCATCCATCCATCCATCCATCCAAACCAACCAAGCAAGCAAACATTTGTTCCTCGTTCTCCACCGACCTTTTCGTTAGAATTCCAATGCTCGTTTTGTTTTGTCATGAAAGTTTGGTGGATGCAGTTACGTCGCGATAACGAGAATAAGGTTAAAGTATGTTTGCTTGAGCGTAAATGATTCCGCGCATCCAAGCAGTTTCAACTCCTCGTTTGCATTCCATGGAAAATCTCTTGTCTCTTTGATACATACACATACATACATGCATACATAAATGCATTCATACATGTATACATACGCATATATATATATATATATACACACGCGTTTGACGCGTCTTCGTTTAATATAAACATAGATATGTGTAAATGATGCATATATACGTGTGTGCATGTGCGTGTGTATACTAATGATATTATGATATTATTCCTTAGTTAAGTTTAAACGTTATCAGCGCAAACGCGTCAACCGTGACAAGAAAGTTTACGCGGAAAGTTAAACACACATATACCAAACATTTCTGTTTTCTAGAAACGTACGAACGATCCCGTATTTGTGTTCTTTAAAGAAATAAAAGAAAAGAAAAAGAAAAAAAAAAGAAAAGAGAAAAGAAGAAAAGGGAAATATCTTTAAAAAAAAGTCTTGCGATGCAAAAGTTAATGACTGACTAGTAAAAAGAAAAATAATAAAAAAAAAAAAAAAAAGAAAACAAAACGAAAGAACGTAAAAGAAAATGACGAAACAATTTCTACTCGTTCGATTAATTACGAATATGCATTATTGATGGGTCTGATGTAAATTAAACGATTAAATAATAATTCCAATAATAACTATAGGATCATTGGAACCGATCTAAGGAAAAACTAAATAAATAAATAAATAAATAAACAAATTAAAAAAATTAAAAGAAAAAAATAGAAGAAAAAAGGAGGGAATAATTGTAATCCGAAACATCTAATCCAAATACAAAGAGTCCTTCCCCGAATGGACTACATTAATAACTATGGGATTATTGGGTTTGATCAAAGAAAGAGAGAAAAGAAGAAAAGAGAGGGGAAAAAAAGTCACCAAAAAATTTTCTAATCTAAAACGTTTGATCTACGACCGAATAGAGAAAGAGAGAGAGAGAGAGAGAGAGAGAGGGTCTTCAGATCGTAATGATCGTAGGTCTGATCTAGAAAAGAAAAACCAAAAAAGAAGAAAAAGAAAACGAAAAATAAAAAGAAAAGAAAAGAAAAGGGACGAAAGGGAATAAGTTCCTTTCTCTTTCCTTCTTTTCCTTCCTTTTTCCTTCTTCTTCTTCTTCTTTTTCTTTTATATCCGACGATATAAAAAAAAAAAAAAAAAAAAGAAATAGTAAACAAAAAATAAAACAAAGAATAACAAAATGGATCGACATAAAGGTGGGTTTTAGTTTTACGATAGTACCACGTGAACGAGAAACTCTCATCTTTACGAGGTATCTCTCTCTCTCTCTATCTCTCTATCTCAATCTCTCTCTTGATCCATCTCTTCGTTAGAGTTATTACCTAATTCCAAATCTCAATGGACCATCGAAAGGTCTCTAAGGCGATCCTTCGTACGTTTTTTTTTTTTTTCTGACGAGGTTTCCTCTCTGCTCTCAACCAATCTCACCAAACTTTCCACTCTCATTCTCATCCTCTATCCTTCCTCTCTCTCCCTCTCTCTCTCTCTCTCTCTCTCTCTTGCATGAATTCATACAATATATCGACAGGTGGAACCAGCTAAAACGTTTCGCGTCGACTTTTCTACGATACAAGCTTTCGAGATCGATTACTTCGATTGTTTATGACGTTTCGTTATTTTCAGCTTTTTCTTCTCTCTCTCTCTCACTCTTTTTTTCTTCTTCGTTTTTTATCGTTTCCTTCGTTTTGTTTAACATAAATCCTAACTTCGTGTATTCTCGATATTTACCGAATGACCGACACGAAGCTTTTTACTTGATATATATATATATATATATATATATATATATATATATATATATATATACATACATACATACATACACACACACACACACACACACACATATATATATATCCCGTAGGGAGACATTTAATCGGAATTTTTTTCTTAAGCGAGAGATCAGCAAAACGTACGTCGAGTCAGTATTTTTTGGTAATAGCGTCGTAGATTTTACTTGAGATTATATTGCCAGACGTTTTCTAACTTTTCCTTGGTTTGCAGTATTCGAGGAGGGAAAAAGAAAAAGAAAGAAATATACGTGTGTATATATATATATATATATGGACCGTTTATTTTGGAAAGTGTTTGAAGTCCATTTTTTTGTTCGAAATGAGATCGCACAATTTCTTGCGGATTATAGGCGTAAACTTTTTATTTGTAAACTGGTTAATGTTTAACATGTCAAGGAAAAAAAATTGCCAACGTTTCGTGCGTTTCGAAAGTTTTACCGATAAATGAAATTTCGAACAACGATTGACGATCGTGCCACCAAAAACCGTAATTTTTACTCGTAGCAACGAACGATGGACTCGCATCATTTTCGAAATGAAACGGTACGTTTAACGTGATTATATAATTTTTTTTTTTCTTTAATATTTATATTAATAAATAATATGTTAATATTTATATTAATACATAATATTTTAATATTTATATTAATATATAGTATAAGCATATTTTTCTTTTGTTTTTTCTTTTGATATTCTATTTAAAATAGAAAAATAAAAAAATAAAAATCGAAAAAGAGAAAGAGAAAGAAATAAAAATGAAAGAACAGGAAGTTGGAGGAATTCGTGGTTGATCCGATAACCGATAATCCCGTCTTATTGGGTAATCAGATTTTAACAGACGTCCGTCCGATTTCCACGTAAACGTTAATTTCAACGAGCTTATAAACGTCACACCGCCATTTCTCTTGTTTCCTGGATCTTCTGTTCTTTTTATCTTTTTATCTTTTTATGCATTTCTCTCTCTCTCTCTCTCTCTCTCTCTCTCTCTCTCTCTCTCTCTCTCTCTCTCTCTCTCTCTCTCTCTCTCTCTCTCTCTCTCTCTCTCTCTCTCTCTCTCTCTCTCTCTCTCTCTCTTTTGAAACTTCCCTCTGACCTTCGAATACGCTACGAGCACGTAATTCGCAGGATTATTAGTCCGATATAAACGTAAACCAAGGAATAAAATAAATTAATAAATTAATAATTAAATAAATAAATGATGTAGATTGCAATCTACAAAATCTGTTATCTATCAAATACCTCGAATAATGAAAAAAGAAAAGAAAAAAAATTGTCAAAAAGCCATTTAATCTTCAATGTTTCCAAGAGTGGTACGAGAAAAGAAAAGAAAAGAAAAGAAAAGAAAAGAAAAGAAAGAAAAACAAAGAAAGAAAGGAAGAAAATAAAATCAGTAAAAAAACGAGGAATCCTATAAAATGTAGTTCGATAAAATAAAATAAAATAAAATGAAATGAAATGAAATGAAATGAAGTAAAATAAAATCAAATAAAATAAAATAAAATAAAATCAAATATTGCCCTCACGTTTTCCATCTACGCTTGTACTACCGTATTTCTACGAAGATAAAGCAATTTCAATCAATAAAAAGAATAAACCCCGTATTCTCCAAACTAATTTCTCTTGGAGATAGTGCCTTTTCGTGATTGCGCCGTAGCCGAGAGATAAGGAAAGTAAGAAAGTAAGGGGAAGTAAGGAAAGTAAGAAAGCAAGAAAGCAAAAGTACGTGCTCCTGAACGAAACCGTCCAAACATTTTTATATTCGTCTATTAAATTTCAAGGAATGATTTCGTTAAATTAAATTAAAAAAATAAATAAATAAATAAAAGAAAAATTATTTAATCCGCAATTTTCGGGAGATTCGTATTGTAGACTCGTCTTTAGGAGATCCGTAATAATTGTGTCAAAACTCTTACGTGTATCGCACCGTTAAAACAAAAAAAAAATCAATTAGATACGAAGTTTTAATATTTCAACAATAAAATTTTAACATAGCTTTGCTCGTTTCTTTTTTCTTTTTATATTTTTTTTTTTTTTTTTTTTTTTACTCCAAATACGATAATTTCTCGTGTAACGAAATACGCGATACGTATCCTTTACAATGGATTAACGTTTCTCGCCAAATTATCATAGGGCTCGAATAATTCAATAATAATTTATAGAGAGAGAGAGAGAGAGAAGGAGAGCAATAATTTCGTGCGATGAGAACAATGATAACAATCTCGACGTTGTACAAATACGATGGCAACCACGCGGTAAACCACTTTTCGTATTTCCCAAATGACAGTACTTTGAAACCAACGAGTGAGAGAGAGAGAGAGAGAGAGAGAGAGAGAGAGAGAGAGAGAGAGAGAGAGATAAGCGTAAATGGGAACTACTCAACACAAATTTGATAGACATAGACAATCGTTTTGTCGCGTGTCGATCGAAAAGGGTACGCGATTATAAAGGGTACGCTGCGATTATATAAAGGGACACGATTAAAAAAGGAGGACACGAAGGAAGCTCTCCGTGACGCGGGTGTTTTGAAAATCCTAAAAAATCTCGAATTTAATAAATCTCTCGAATTAAAAATCTGTCGGATTAGCCGGTTTCGGAAAGTCGAAATAATCCAACGGTCCAAACGATTAATTAAAAGGACGAGTTGCACGTTGTTGCAACCTGTCGTACAGGAAATTACGTCACGCGCCGCGAATGCGAAAGGTCACATATTTCCAAATTGCATCGCTTCAAAATTATTTTCACTCTTACCACACAACCGGCGTGTCGTCGCCAACGAGTCAGCTCGAACGCGTCGTTCGATCGTATCGTATCGTACGTATTAGCGAGATATATTTAAATGTGCAACGTGCATCGTGCAACGTGCATCGTGCAACGTGCATCGTTATTACGAAACGAACAGAATTCTCGCTTCGTAATTTCTAACTGCGAAATCTTTTTTTCACCCACCTCCTCCTCCTCCTCCTAAGTCCCAAGGATCGAAGGTGTCTCGAGATTTTTTCGATTATTTTTTATATTTTTTTATTTAAAAAATTTTTTTTTCGTCATTCGATTAACAAATCGATAGGAAGGGGGATCGGGGGAAACGAAAACAGGGATATTAAAGTCAATTCGCAATTTTTTCTCCCTACTTATCATCCCCTAATCTCTTCTCGTTTTCTTTTCTTTTAAAAAAAAAAAAAAAAAAAAAGGAAGAAAAAAATATATATATATATATATATATTAGTAGAAATAAATTCTTACAATGCAACTTTAAAGCAAAATCGTGAGCAAAAAGCTTGATTCACGAACATAATTCACGCCTCGTCATTCACATGCAGTATATAATTATGAACTCTCTCTCTCTCTCTCTATCTATCTATCTATCTATCTATCTATCTATCTATCTATCTCTCTTTCTTTTTCTATGACGATAAAAAATTGCTCTTTAAAAAACAAAAAGAGATATATAAACGCATGTGTATCAGTGAAATCGAGTCATGATAAAGAGCGAATGCAGAGAATTCTCTCTCTCTCTCTCTCTCTCTCTCTCTCTCTCTCTCTCTCTCTCTCTCATTTTCTCTGTCTTTCTTTCTGCAAAATTCACGCAACAGGTTTCCATATCTCCCATTTCTCCTTCCCTTTTTCTTCTTTTATTAATTTTTTCCTTTTCTTTTCTTTTCTTTTCTTCTTTCCTTTTGTTTTCCATCTTCCAACAGATATCCCAGTTTAAAAAGCTTCAGTCTTTCGTACTCTTCAGAGCGTAAAACGTCGAAAGAAATTCTAAGAATACACTCGAAGCAATTGTACCGAGGGGAATTTCATTGATAACGAGATGACAAAATCGTTTTACATCTCTCTCTCTCTCTCTCTCTCTCTCTTTGTTTCTCTCTCTCACACACACACACACACAGAATTAATGTATTTTAATTGAATTTCGTATCTGTGTGTGTGTGTGTGTGAAAGAGAGATAAATGAAATGACGTGATTAATAAACGAAACGATCGACGACAAGATATTATAAAATTATTACGTACAATATTTAGAGCCAGCGAGATATATAATATATATATATATATAATAATTGTGTTGAGATAACATTCATTGTTAATATCACTAATTAATTATCAAATTTATCGTTAATCCTCTAGGTCGACATTAACACGATGCGTTAGATAAAATCGTTCCATCTCGTTATTTCGTAAATTATATTCGATTATTGACAAATAAAATTTAGAAAGAGATAGATAGATAGATAGATGGTTAGATGGATAGACAGAAACACAGAGATATAATATCCAATACCATCGATTATTATTGATGGGAAATTCGAAATATCATCGAACGTATATCCTTAATCATAAATAAAACGAGGGGATGGAGAACTCGTAAAAAATATTATGGTTTATCTTCGTCTTTTTTCTTTTTCTTTTTTTTACAACTCACTATAGAATATAATCGATAAAAGTATATATATATATATATATATATATATATTTATTTATTTATTTACTAGTATTCCGTAAATGGGTATCTCATTAAAGTCTCACGACTGTTTTTTTAACAAAAGCTATTCGTTTGTTACCTTTCCTTTAAATTACCTTTGTCTTTAATATATGCTCCAATAGATTATCTCTCTCTCTCTCTCTCTCTCTCTCTCTCTCTCTCTCTCTCTCTCTCTCTCTCTTTTTATCTTTTATTCTCTTTCTCTCATTGAAGTAACAAACGGAATTGCGTTCGATTGCGTTTCCATTCGTTCGTTCTATCGTTTAAAAAGTCTTTCTCTCTCTCTCTCTCTCTCTCTCTCTCTCTCTCTCTCTCTCTCTCTCTCTCTCTCTCTCTCTTCTGCTTTTGTTTCGACTCTTTTTTCTTTTTCGTTTTTGGAAACGTATCTACTTTTTCAAGACAATACGTTAAATACTTTCGATCTAAACTAATTTTCAATATGCCCTGATTATACTACTCGTTTAATCGTTGAACTAATTGCTTCCTCGATCACATATATATACAACATATATATATATATATATAAAGAATAAAAAGTATTTTGGTCGAAAAAGATAAAAAAAAAAATACTATTTCTTCATTTATACCCTTAACTATGACCTTTCCAATCACCTTTTATCTTAGCAAGCCTAAGGAAAAAAGATTATCTTAGGGATTATTAATTAAGGGATTATTATCCCGAAAGGGAGATAAGTCGCGTAACAGTTCTTTTTTTGGGTACGTCTCAAAAGCCTCCCATCGAAATGATCGACGGAGATCAGATCATATAAACGTTGGAACGATCGATCGTCCGAGAGAGAGAGAGAGAGAGAGAGAGAGAGAGAGAGAGAGAAATTAATGAGTATTTTTTTTTGTTTTTCGAAAGATCATACTCACGTCCACGTCGTTCAAAAT
>OU964967.1:8442363-8534863 GCA_918808275.2 Dolichovespula sylvestris
TGCAAAAAATAGAAATAGAAAAAAAAAAAGAAAAGAAAATGCTCCCCTTTACCGACAAATAAAAGAAGAAAAATTTTTGTAAGAAGTGCAAGAAAAGGGCGAACGTTATTTTTTTTATATATTTTTTTTTTCTTTTTTTCTTATAATTCCGTTCCTTATTTTTTTTAATTTTTTTCTAACTTCCCAAAGATTCGATTCGATTCGTTTCGATTCGATTCATTTCGATTCGATTGAATTCGATTCGATTCGATTCGCATCGCATCGCTTGAGGTAAAATATTGAATGCAAATGTTTACCACTAATAAACTGATGGTAACCACTTTATAGGAGAGAAAGAGAGAGAGAGATATATCGAATCGATTGGCAAACATTAAAATTGTATTCCCACATCGACTAGCACACTCGGCGTTCCTTCGTAAATCGATTTGCGAGAGTATAAACGATAAAAGGGGCTGTCTCGTTGTATCTGATAATAACCATATATATATATATATATAGATCCTATATGGATCTTGGGTGTACGTGTGTCTCCCCCCACCCCCTCTTTTATCTCCCGTATTAGATCTATCAGATCAAATAATAATGTCACCAGAGAATTTTCTTTGGTGAAGACATTTTTTTCTCCTTTTTTTTTCTTTTTCCCTCGTTTTTTTTTTTTTTTTTTTTTTTTTTTTTTTTTATTATTAATGAACGTCGTTCTATCCTTTTATTTAAAATCAATCGAATTAAACATTTATATATATATATATATATATGGTTTTCCTCCACGTTCACGATCATCTTTTACTCTTTTTTCTTTCTCTTTTTTTTTCTCTTTCTTAAACACAAATCAAGGCTTAACATTTCTTTTAATTTGTCAATTGATTAATTTGAAGAGCGAGGGAAAAAAAAACAGAAGAAAAGAGAAAAGAAAGAGGAGAAGAAAGTTGATCGTAGAAAAGTTCTCGTATAACAATTATACCGATCTCTTTGAATTATTTCATAATTATTTTTTCGTTGGTTAAAGCCATCTCCTCTAACGAACTCCGAGAATCGAATGAGAAGTTTGAAGGGGGGAAAAAGGGGTCGTCGTATTTCTCGATCAATCGAATAACGTAATTGAAGTGGAAGAACATCCCCAACTGCATTGCTTTTTATTTCATCGAGACAAAAAAGAATACAAAAGAAAAATTGAAAAAGAAAGAAAAATTAAAAGCGAAGATCCAAGTCTTGCACGTAATATTAATGAAAGAGGAATGAAGTAAAAGAGGAAAAAAAAAGCGAAAGCGAAAGTTAGAATGAAAATGAAGATGAGGATGAGGATGAGGATGAAATGGAAGAAAAAAAGAAAAAAAAAAAAAAAAGAAAGAAAGAAAATTATAATAATGTTTCCTATCTCCGCGGCACGTCTTATTTTGCGGTTAAAATTGAAAAATATTTCGTGGCTCTACGGGACAAAGTGACACAGGCTCGTCGTTCAACCAAATTGGATTATCAATCAGTCCTAAAAAAAATTACATGGTATCCTCTATATATATATATATAAATATATCTTTCGTTTACCCTTTATAAAACTCTTTTTTGTTAGTAATGAAAAAAGGGAACGAGGAGTGATGGCAAAGATGACCGACCGAGAAGTTAAATATCAAATAAAAAAAAAAAAAATAATAATAATAATAATAATGCATACAACAATAATAAAAAGAAAACAATAATTAATATCGCGCAAAATTAATATATATATATATATATACACATACATATAAATATAAATACATATCGTATAGATATTGAAACCATACCTTGAGCTTTGTTGTCTTCCTCGGCAAAAACGAGAAACGATGTTAAGGCGATCAATCTTTTCTTTCTCTCTGTCTTCTTGTCTATCTATCTCTTTCTTTCTTGTGGCAGAAGAAGAAACCAATAATAATGGGAAGAAGAAGTTACGATTTACAATCGAACAAAATCGCGTACTAAACAGTACGGTACTACAGTGCTCTTCGGAGTTCCTACGTAGGAATGACTGTGCTAGGAGCCACGCGACCACTTTATATCACCAGGATACGGTCGTGGTGGGGGGAGATGAAAAACTCAACCTCTTCTATTTCACTCCCTCTCTAGCTACCAACCCACCACCACCATCACCACCACCACCACCACCATCACCACCACCACCCACCACCCATCACCACCACCACCACCAACACGCTGTGCTCTTAGCTACCCCACTACATCCTATCAGCTGTGCTCTTGGTACAACCCTAACGGAATGTTTCACGTGACAAGCTATACACATACGAATCCACCACGTAGTAGAGCTTACCGACTTCGCGTAACGGCATTCGAAGCAACAGGATACCTCCATCTAAACTCTCCCTCCTCCCCCACCCACCAACTATCCCCTATATACACCGTGACACCGGTGGATTCAACAACTCGTTTCATCCCCGAACTCGTCGGGGTTGAAAAAATCCGTTCGGTCTCAAATTTTTCTTTTCTTTTTTTTTTGTTCATTCTCCCGTTATAACTCCATTCCCCTCCTCCTTCCTCCTTATCCAGAAGACTTTTGTTATTTTATTTAATTTTTCCTTTTTTTTTTCGTTCTTTTTTCCTCTTCGTCTTTTTTCCTTTTCTTTCTTTCTTTCTTTCTTTACGTAGTTCTTCTCGTGTTCCTCTTATTTTTCTCCTTCCTTATTTTTCTTTCTTCCTCTTCTTCGTCTTCTTATTCTTGATAATTCATACGTATTAGATTCTTATCGGGGGAAAAGAAATCTGAAATTCTTTTTTCTTTCCTTCGGAATGAGAAAAAAAAAATATGACGAAAGGAAGGAACGAGAAAAATATAAGGAACCTTTAGGAATTTTCTTCCCAAAGTAGAATCTCGTATTAACTTTGACTCGCGTAGTGTACACGTTTTATTCGATTTCGTTTCGTTTCGTTTCGTTTCGTTTCATTTTTTGTGTTTCTTTCCTTTTTCTTCCCTTTTATATTCCTTTTCTATCGTCATTATTATTTTCTTGTTCGATTCCTTTCGGCAAACCCCGGTGAACGGGAGCACGATGTTTCATTCCTTTGGAATGATCGTTAGTCTTTGTTTCTACCTTGTGCAAACACACGTGAAAAAAAGAAAAAGAAGAAGAAGAAGAAGAAGAGAAAAGGTTACTCGTGTTTGACTTGTTGCTGCACGTTTTGACGCGGAAAAAGAAAGAAAGAAGAAATAGAAGAGAAAAACTAAAGAAAGAAAGAAGATTCTAAATCCGGCTAAAACGACCGAAAGCTTTCATTCGCACGATAATACGATTTACACAGTGCACTTTGTTCTGATCATTATTTTACACGCTGCATTTATCTCTCTCTCTCTCTATCTCTCTCTCTATCTATCTATCTATCTATCTCTCCGTCCGTGTTTTTATTCCTCCCCCTAACGCATTTTTATCATTTCATTGAATCAGCATTAATCACGAATTCACGTAAATGAAAATTACTTTAGAGTTTTCGTACGATCCGACAATTCCCATAATAAATATTTCTTTTTCTTTTTAGATTTCTCCTTTCTTTCTTCTTCTTTTTTTTTTTTTTTTCTTATTCTTTCACCCAAACAAATTAATATTGACTGGTATGTACCTCGAGATAAATAAAACTAATAAAATAAATGCGTATGCATGTAAAATAAAAGATCTTTGTTTTTTTATATTTTTTTTTTTTTTTTATTTTTCGATTCTATCGATATGCTCGATAAAATTGCAAACGATCGAGTGTTAAATGGGACAGCCGACCATGTACACGTACACGAGTGTACACACGTGTCGTACATAAAATATACGTGTACAAAACAACATCGTTTACATTTACGTAACCTCTTATCCCTCCGCGTCGTTTTTCTACTAAAAAACGAAGGGAGAAACAAAATAATCGTCAATATCTTGTCGCCCATCCCACCACCCACTCCCCACCCCCATTTCAATCTTACCACTACGACCATATTTTCGTCGCTTCCATAACATAACGTTGTTTCAACATTCCCAAGTTCGCCATTTTTTTCTCTTTCTTTTTCATTATTTTTCTTCTCTTTCTTTCCCCTTTCGGCCAACGAAATCCCGTAAATATTATTTGCCGCCCTGTACGACAACGAATATAATCGAACGCTGCTACTCTATTTTATTTTATTTTTTATTTTTTTTTTTTTTTATTTCTTTTGCTATTTTACATTTATACGTTTCAAATTGTTATTCCTACGTGCGTGCGCCCGCATAAAAAATTCCATCCATCCGAAACACATTTCTCTCTTGTTCTTTTTTTTTCTTTTTTCCTTTTTTTTCCCCCTCCGTAGAAAACCTTCGAAGGAAACTTACGACGAGTATTAGCCGACAGTGAATGGATACGTACGTTCTTTAAAATCGTTTTACTACCATCCGTGGATAAGGTACGTAAGTAAATATATATATATATATATATATATATATATATATATATATATATATATATGCATATCGATGAAATCGAATGGATCTGAAGGATCGATATCTAAAGATGGATCGATTCGTTTACGTACGTCTCTTTAACGTAACACCGAAAAGCATACGACGCATTGGACATACGTATTCGTGTTGCCTTAAACGAATTGTCCTTAAACGAGATCAAATAACGTCTTTCATCCCACCGCCATCTTGATGTTAGTTTACTTTGGTAGGGTGATTTAAATCTTGATGTGGATTACTTTCCTCTCTTTCTCTTTCTCTCTCTCTCTCTCTTTCTGTTCCTCTGTTACTCACTCATTCTCACTCTACACGTTTCCTATTTTATATCTTAAATCTGGTTCTTTTATTCGATGTCGTTCAATTTCTATACGACTCTTCTCTTTTCCATCGGATATCGTAAACAGAATTTGAAAAGATAGATAGATAGATAGAGAGAGATAGAGAGAGAGAGAGAGAGAGAGAAAATATATTTAAATAAAATTAAATCAACTTTCCTTGTATCAGTTAAGATGAAATTGTTATATCTCTCGTAGTCGTGCAAAACTTAAAAGAGCAATTAGGTATACCCTGAGATTTCAATTAACGCGTCTACTACAATTAAAGGAATTTTAATAAACTTACTTCCGTTACAATTTTATCGTTAAAACTCTTCTCTCTCTCTCTCTCTCTCTCTCTCTCTCTCTTTTTTATTTTTTATTTTTTCTTTATCTTACTCCTTTACGATACAAAAGCATATCGATTTCAGATGTTCCAACGTTGTAAATATATAAGATAGGAGAAGAGAAAGGATAAGAAAATTTCGCGGTGGATGCTTCTTTTAAAACTCTCTCTCTCTCTCTCTCTCTCTCTCTCTCTCTATCGATCTTTCTATCTATCCATCCATCTATCTATTTCTCCTTTTCCTACATCTCTGTGAAAAATAAATATGAGCCGTTTACGAGTCATAAACTCGAAAAACATCGGACTAAAGCGCATTTTTTACAAGATACGTTGCACAGCAAGTCCATGTAACCAACTCGATTCATTTTTCACGTTAGACTTTACAATTTTCTTCGTAATCCGAAACATTACCCTCTTTTCCTATTTCCTCTGATGGCTGAAAACGACGAAAAAAAATAAAAAAAAAAAATAAAAAAATAAAAAAAAGAAGAAAAAAAAAGAGAGATAAAAATTGAAAATCGTATCGACGATAGAAAGTTACACGTTGCGGCTCGTGACAAATATCGAGACATCATTTTATCTTAAAGGAGAGAAGGAAAAAGAAAAAACAAAAAAGAAAAGGAATAAAAAAATATTCTTACAAGGATCGATCCCGTCGCTGGGAATTATTAAAGGAGAAAAGAAAAATGAAGGAAAACTCTATACATTACCGGGACATCGAAAGAAGCGTTCAAGGCAAACTTATATTTCCTTAGGTGCCAAATGCAAACGATGTAAATTATGAAACGCTCATGTATATTTACTGAACGCCACTTTTCTTTCCTCTCTTTATTTTTTTGTTTTTTTTTTTCTTCTTCTTCTTCTTCTTTCTATCCTCCTATCAAAGGAAACACGTCCGAAACATGTGAAAATTAAATGAATGCCCGTGGCTTTGTTTATAATGCTTCGTTATTTCTACCCTAATTACTTTATACTTCTGTCTTTAATCGATAACATTCAAAATATTAAAGGGATGAAAGAAAGTAGAAATGGTTACCATTACCATACGGAATAAATAATAATAACAATAATAATAATAATAATAATAATAATAATAATAATAATAATAATGCGTCTTTCCATTTTCTCTTTAATATTTCTTCATCGATCAATACGTCTAAAACATAATATCTTTGTTATCCGTAATAATTAATAATGGTATTTATTAAGCCCCTAAAAGGTATGCAACACTCGATACGCTTCATTAACAATAATTACGCATCTTTATCGGAGGCCCCTGGAAACAGGCAACACATACTCCCACCACGCGTGTAGTAACACAATGTAGCCATTGTAAGAGGGGTTTAAAATGAGTATGTACCGTCGATAAGTGACGCTCGTAATTGCAACTATCGACCGAGCGACGAGAGTGTTGCCTATCTTTAGGCGTTATATGAAATTTTATCGATTATCGTGGAAAATAAAAAATAAAATATTAATTATACAATTTTGTCGAGTTAATTGAACTATATTATTGCAAATGAAAATCATTATCGATGACGTTTGATTATCTTCCATCTCTCTCTCTCTCTCTCTCTCTCTTTCTCTCTCTCTATTTTCTTGAAACTATATAAAAAATAATAAGAAATTTCAGTGGCTAGCGTTTACGGGCAATTAATGTCACGTTGTGACACAATTGAGTAATGTACTCTCTTCGAGGCAAAGCTCGCACTACCCTCGTACAAGATTTTTACTATCTCTCCATTCCTCTTCTATTTCCACGGTACAACACATCTGGGTATCTCATTTTTTGCACGAGGAACTTCGTTGAGCGCAGAAATATGCACGGTCGCGATCTACCGACGCTCCTCTTCTTCTTTCTACCTCTTTTTTCCGTTCTTTTTTCTTCTCTTTATTTATTTATTTATTTATTTATTTATTTATTTATTTATTTATTTATTTATTTATTTATTTATTTATTTATTTATTTATTTATTTATTTTCTTTTTCTTTACCTTTTTAATCAATTCCATTGTAATCTTGCGCATCCTTTGTTAGCAATTTTTGTAAGAAAGGGAAAGAACACCGAATAATAATGAAATACGTGCGTTTTAATCTTTTAGCATGTCGAAAGAGAGAAAAAAAGATATATCAAATGTAATTATTATTAAAGATAATTTTTAAAGAAGATATGTCGATCAATAAGTGAAACGTATTTCATTGGCGATAACAAAATTTTATTTTGACGATTGTAAAAGGGAGTATTAACTAAAATCACGGTTAAATTCATCATCGGTAAATTTAATTTATGTGATGTAATTAGGATAAAGTTTCAACGATCGTTCGGAATAACACAATACGCGGTTATCGAATAAATTGAAAATCAAACGCAAGCAATTAGCTCAACGGTACTTCATTATCATTTTATGCAAATTATTATTATATAAGTATGTAGGTGTGTGTATATATATATATATATATATATATATATATTAATTATATATAAACATATATAATTGCGCATTTACAAATAACTATAATAATTACAGATATATATATATATATATATATATATATATATATGCACGCAACAGAGATATAATATTGATTGTAGGAGAGTAGGTGTCGAAGTGTGAAAGTTTGATCGAATATAACGGATTTCTTTCGGAAAAGTTTCGAACACATTGTTGACAGGAGGAAGTATCCCCGACAAACTATCGAACTATCGGCAAACAAATCGAAATCAACTGGGAGAGGTCAACGAGCCTTCTTATTTCGTTTTCCTTTACGATCTATCAACTACTCGTCGAAACGGTAATTTTAAAATGGGTAATTTCAAACCATACCCCTATCGTAGATTGTAAAATTGATATACGTTAATTACAAAATTATACCAAATATTCGTATACGTGATCCTGTATTAATATTATCATTATAAAATGATTGAACATTTTTATTTAATATTTTTATTCGATATTTAATTCATTCCGTTGTTTTCCCCGTTTTTCGACGCGCGCGTTCACGTAAGATTACCACGTAAAAAATTCCTTCTTTCTTGTTGAATAGGAATAGAAAAAAAAAAAAGCAGAGAAGAAGAAAAAAAAGAATGGTACGGCAAAACGACAAAAGTGTGTTCGCGGGCTGCGAAACTGCGTGAGTGTGATTTTCATCGGTCGTACACTTTCCCGCGCGCAATTTTAAACGTCCATCCTCAGGATTACCACGACTTAAAATCTTTTCCTAATGCCTAACTCCTTTGAAATAGTTCAATGGGTAGCATTTAAGTGGGCCAACACGTAACTCACGCGGATGCGACTTATGGTATTTTTTCTCTATGGTATTTATACACAAAGTCGATGTCAAGCGATCGATTTTATTTTTTTAATCGTCGTACACTATTACGAGATGGATATTTCGATCGAACATAATTTACTCGTAAATATATTATTACACGCTATTTTTTTTTTTTTCTTTTTTTTTTTTTTTTAATATTCGCCGTCTTCTCCTCTCTCTCTCTCTCTCTCTCTCTCTCTCTCTCTCTCTCTCTCTCTCTCTCTCTCTCTATAAGACCGTTAATCAGTTAAGAACCTTGATGGAAAATTGAATAGCGTTTGTTATCGATGCATCAATGGAGACGAACGAAACGACGACACTATCTGAAGGATATCGAATAATATTCTTGAATGCGAAATAGAACTGTAAACACAATCTTTACTATCTTCGTTTATGTTTATATAGAAACGACAGGAACACCTACATATGCATGCACGTGGATGATAAATACTTGCTTATAGAAACGCGCATAGACGCGTATCTACGTACGCGTATGTCGTCAAGTTTCATTGACAATATCGTATGCACCTGATATCCCCAATCCCTTCATTGTTCCTTGATCGTGTCTACAAAACGATCCTGAGTAACGCACATTTCAAATAGAAATCCTTTTTCGATACTAACACTACCTTACGTTCTACAACACGAACGGAGTTTTAAGATTAACGATCAAATTATTTACGTTCGTCGTTCGTTCACGCTCGCACGATGCATTATTATTATTATTTTTTTTTTTCTTATTTTCTTTTTTCTTCCTTATTACAAGTAATGCGAACTTTATTATAGTTAATACATTATTTACCGGTTGGAATTTTGTCCCCTCGTTCGTTTTCTCGTACAACAACAGAGCGCAGATTTCTTTTTCTTTCTTTTTTTTTTTTTTTTTTTTAAACCGAGCGAAAGAGAGGATGGAATCTTTACGTTGTAACGTCCTTTCACGCGATTGAAACGAATTGAAAAAGGAAGGAAATGGGAGGGGCGGGGCGGGGGGGGGGGGAAGAAAAAGAAAACCAAATAAGAGATCGACGACGACGTCTTGATTAATAGTCAACGTTAACGTTTTACGCGCCTCGTTAGAATTTTTCACTTGGAACGGGGAAAAAATTGTTGAACGTTCATCGCACGGACGGAGAAATATTTGTCTTTACAGTCGACGACGACGACGACGAATCGATTCGATTGAAATCGGATTGTCGTTATTTATTCAACTATTTGCATGACAATTTATCCGCAACGTGCATTTTATTCGTTTAATTCGCGTTAGAAACGTTAAACCTTGAACAAAAACACACGCGCGTCAGGAACAGACATCCGCGTAAACAATGGCAGCACAGAATTATACACGCCCGTTACACTTCCATGCAAACTAATACATGACATTACGTATATAATTAAATATATAATAGGACTTTTTTGCGAGCCGGTTTTCTTCCTTTCTTTTTCTTTTCTTTCTTTCTTTTGTTCTTTTTTTTTTTTTTTCTTTTTGCACGATATATTCACGGTTACACAGCCTCCTTAATACTCTCTATTCACACGTTTTTATCAACTTTCACGCCGTTGCAAAAACGCATAGTCGTTAGTCTGCGAAAAGAAAAAAAAAAAAAGAAAAACGAGAAACGTCGCGTAAATCATACATATTTTTTTTTTTTTTTCAAATAAAATATATTTGTATTTTATTCCCCAATAAAAAAAAAAATAAAAAATTAAAATTTCTTTCCTTTTCTATTCTATTTCTTTTTTTTTTTTTTCTTTTCTTGTGAAATTACATCGGAACATATCGTGCGAGAAATAATCTAACGATCGGCGGTCAGTCGTTGTTTCAAATAATTTTTTTGCATCGAACATTGTCAGTGGAAAATTTGCAGATAAATGTATGGATTTCGAAACGCTTCGATGACTTTTTTTTTACCGCTAAACATTTTGTGCGTTCTTTATTACGTGAAATTTAAAAAAAAAAAAAAAAAAAAAAGAAAAATAAAAGCAAAGAAGATAAAATCGCACCGTACCGTCGATCGTCGTTCATCCTTGTCGTTACAATAAATTTCTCGATGTCGAAGGATACATCGAGATTATCTTATTCGACATCCTTCCTACGAAGGATAACGACGTACACGAAAGTTATTTAGCAAGCTGCGAACTAAAGAATCATTCGTACTGCTAAACTTGTAAAGCTTTTATCGTTCGAGATTGCTCGTATACAGGAGCAAAAACTGTTTTATCGATCGTCGGTAAAGTAGAAGCTCTGTTGTATACTTTACTACGAAACTGTCGGTAAGCTAGAAATCAATGAATGACATTACCATCAACAATTACGATATTTATAAAAATGCGTATATTTATTAAAGAAGAAAAAAAAAGTTAATACTCGCTGTATAAATGTGACCTTTAATATTCGACATTTTTAATTTATTGTACTAAATCTCGAACATTATCTGACGATCGAAATAATCGACTAGAAAAATCCGTATATATGTATATACAGGCACGTACACGCACATATATGTAGAAATACGTAAAGAAGATAATAAAATAAATTTCTCGAAATATTTTACTGTCTTTCTCGTATGACGTATAAATGCGTACGCGTCATTAAGTCGCATACATACATACATATATATATATAAATATATATATATACCACAAGAAAATAACGTAAGATCGTAAAAACGCGTCGAACGCAATTGCGAATAGGAAATAATAGAAAAGTTTGTAAACAGACGTCACGGTCGAAACGAAAAACTATTAAGAGGAAAGGAACAAAAAAATCTAAAAATAAAAGAAAGTACGACGAAAGCATATGCATTCACGCAAAACACACATAATCGAACTACGAAACGCGCGCGTTCCCCCATACCGTAGGAGCAAAGGGAAGGAAAGGAAAAAGAAAAAAGATAAAAAGAAAAAAAAGAAGAAGAAAATAGAGAGAGAGAGAGAGAGAGAGAGAGAGAGAGAGAGAGAGAGAGAGATAGAGAGAGAGAGATAGAAAGTATCAGCAGGTGGTTGAGTGCTACCAGAGAAACCTTTACGTCGTTTTGCGTCGTTTCGAACTTTCCATTATCCCGAACACCGACCTCCGCCATTCTGATTGACTAACAGTGTCGCGTATAAGCTTTACCCGATACTTTTATCTTCCATTTCGTCTCTAACCGAGTTCTAAACGCATTCCCTTAACTAAGTATAAGTGGTACATATCCGACAGTACATCGATCGTTCTCATTATGACAGCTGGTATTTTAAACGATATAAATTATAATACAATTATTTAATTGTATTTTGACGTATATAAATTATAATACAATTAAAGCTTCCACCATCACCACCACCGAAATGCCACGTAGAATCTAACTGGGCTACGATGAATTGTAGCTATTTTCTTTTTTTTTTTTTTCTTTATTTATTTATTTTAAAGTTTACGTTATTTTATTTCCTTTTTTTTTTCTTTCATTCGTTCGTTCGTTCTCATTTATCGTCCATTTGATTCTATTTTACGTTTAACGAATCATGAGGGAGTGGGGTGAGGATAGATAGATAGAGAGAGATAGAGAGAGAGATAGAGAGAGAGAGAGAGAGAGAGAGAGAGAGAGAGAGGTTTCCCGACATAGTTCATAATTTTCGGATTGATAAGGACGACGTCCATCGATCGATTAATTATATTTCATCTTATCGAAATATACGCGGTGAGTAAATATCACGTATAATGCATATCTCGTATTGTATATAGACGTATGTATCTATGTAAAGAAAATATGAAAGAGAGAGAGAGAGAGAGAGAGAGAGAGAGAGAGAGAGAGAGAGAAAGAGAGAGAGAGAAAGAGATAGAAGGGACCCGTGCAGGGTGATAATAAATTAGCCATCCTTTTTTTATTACGTCGTTTACCACGCCTACGATCATTTTTAACGAACAATGCCAATCATCGTCTTCTCTCGCTCGCAACCCAGACGCCAATTGAAAGCACCACCGCGGACGTGCTGCGCCGTTAATGATTTTAGTTCCGACTTCTCTCTCTCTCTCTCTCTCTCTCTCTCTCTCTCTCTCTCTCTGTTACTTTTTTTAAGTCGTGCATAATCGTAAAATCTTTTACGCGAAGTTAAATAAATCAATCTTTCAATAATTTTTTCGTCAAACTCGTATCATTGACTTGGCCCTGTCTTTTAATCGGTCGAGAAAATACTATTTTTTTTTTTTTGGTTTTTATGTCCTACGACGAGAACAACTGTTGTTTTATTTATTTTTTTTTTTTTTTTTTTTTTTTTTTTTAATTAATTATATTTTCTACGCAAAAATTCTTTTTACCTTCTATGGGTAACATTTTTTTCTTTTACGTTTTATTTGTATTTCTTTTTTATTTTTCTTCTCCTTCTCCCGTAAAAATTGTATACACGAATAAATTTTCTCTCACTCACGATCTTCATTGTAATTACTAGAGAGATATTTTCAAACAAAATTTATATTACGCGTGCAAAATTTTGTTTCACTCGTTCATCGATCTTTTCCTTTCTTTTTTTTATTTTTTTTTTTTTTTTTTTTATATATGTATGTACATGCATATATATATATATATATAAAAGAGGAAAAAAACACGGAAACAGAAGACGTTTTATCTGTCGTTCGTGGGTGGGGGGGTTTTTTTTTACATCGGATTATCCCGTCGTAATCGAAATCGATCCATTTAGTTCTTACGGTCAGCTCGTTTACGAAGTCTATTAAACGTGAATTCAACGGGAACGAATCGGTAGACACGACGAACGGGAACGAAAAAAAAAAAAAAAGAAAAAACGAAAAAAAAAAGGAAAAGAAAGAAAAAAACGAGGAAAGTTTGAAGAGACGAACAAAGTGAGAAAGTGAAAAAAAAAAAGGAGAGAGGGAGAAAGAAAGAAAAGAAGCGAGCAAGAGTAAAAGAAATAATTCGTCACGTAGAACAGCTAGCTAGCTAGCTAGCTAGCTGGACGGAATGTTATTATGTAGTCCTTAATTATTACCCAGTACGTGACTACGGAGTTCTGTTAATTAAATCGATTTTTTTCCCCTTGTCCTTTTCATCCCTTGCAAAAGGTCCGCCAATGATCGGATGATTCTTTAACCTCGAAGAACAATACTTTCGGAGATCTTTCGTGAATTATAGCGCGGTCTACTTTTGTTTTTTGTCTAAAAACAAAAAAAAATGAATAAACAAACAAACAAATAAATAAATTAATAAATACAATTAGAAAAATGCGAAGGGTCTCTTATCGTTTTGGGTTAAATTTTACCCCCTTTTTTTTTTTTTTTTTTTTTTCATTATATAATATTCGCAATTATGATTTGCTATCTTAAAATAAAGAAAAAAAAGAAACACGGGAAGAAATAGGGACGAAATTTTGCGTAGGGTATGAATGAATGAATGCAGGAAAGAAAAGAAAAAAAAAAAAAAAAAAGAAAAAACGAAAGAAATTATATATTTAGAAATAGGGGTATAAACGCGCGCGTCGCGATATTTCACGATTAGCCGTGAAAACAAGAATATAAATTCATAAAGAATATGACCATTCGACCATTCATGTGTGTTTTCAATGGGAGTATATTTTTAATTAAGCGCCTCGCAAGTTTCACGTCACGTCGCAAAAGTCCCCCAATTATAACGACGAGAATTATCGTGGATTTTGCCATGAACGTTATGGGGTGTAAAACCTTGAATTCGCGGCTGATAGACGCAGGACCAAGAGAGAGAGGGAGAGAGAGAGAGAGAGAGAGAGAGCAAGCTGTCCTCCCGTTTGATTCGTTTGTTTCAAGTACGAATTATGAATAACAGAGAAACACGGGAACATTTGAAATAATAGGAAATTGATAAGCCGTATGATGGAACCGTAAACAATTAACTGACCAACGTCATCTTATCAATTTCAAATTATCGATATTTTCGATAGAAACAAAAATTCTCTAGAGTCTCACATTCCGAAAATATTTACACATATAAATATTTATACATATATATAACACGGCCGCTAATTTTATCTAATCGCATGACCATTCTTAATTTTATATCATACTTTGTAAATTGTCATTACAATTTATTTCTTTTTTTTTTTTTTCAATAGTATAGATAATATATCCATATATATATATATATATATATATATATATTATATATATATTATAATTAATCAAATTATTAAGAATATGATAAGTATCACTGAGATCATATTTTCTCTTTAAACATATTTTTTTTACGTAATTTATAAAATAATAAATTTAAATGATGAAATTATTATTATTATTATTATTATTATTATTATTATTATTATTATTATAAATGAACAATTTTATAAGAAAAAAAAGTGTATGCGTATATATATATCTTTTTTTTTTCGAAAAAAATAAAATTATTATTAGTTAATCTACGAGAAAAGATATATCAGAAGAATCTTTAAGAATATCGTCGTAAACAGAACAAGTTCCACAATAATTCTGATGATGGTGGGCGAGCAAAAGAATAAAAGTCAAATTTTGATGAAAACAGGATAACTACGCTAATATATTTCACATTGGTCCATCCTTTAGCTTATGGTATTTATATTCTATAAGTCCAAGGATACGTATACATATACGTAATATATATATATATATATATATATATATATATATATATATATATATACACACACGCAAGTACGTACGTATCTAAGTTATCGCCAATCAAAATATCCACGTTCAATAACCGATATCCAATATCAAATATTTAACTTACGTCCCATGATAAATGTTACAACTTAATAATTGTTTCCATCTATAAAGTTATATCAAGAATAATCATTAACTACATTTAATATGTTTTTGCTCCCCTCTCCCATCCCTCCTCGTCAATCAGAGAATTATCAAAGCGAGATTCAATTGAGAATAAACATAAGGAGAATTATCTCATGGTGTATCGTGTCATCAAAGACTCTCTATCAATATCGTGAAATTGCGGGGACTAACGTTTCTCGTGAAAGACCAAAACGTAGGGGCTCTTATCCGTTTTATCAGCTAAACGCTTTATCCTAACGAGGCAGACAGAGAAAGAGAGACAGAGACAGAGAAAGAGAGAGAGAGAGAGAAACACCTTCGCAAACAAGCATAGCTTGCATCTTCATGATCGACATCTATTCAACGTGATTAATTAACTTCGTTAATCGTTGTCAATCGTGTATATTATACACATTTCTCATCTATCTTTTGTACTCCCATTTCGTCTATTTATTTAGGACGAAATATTATATATATATATATATATGTATGTGTGTGTATGTGTGTATGTGTATATGTATGTGTATATATATATATATATATATAATGATCGATAATAATACGACGAAGTTTATTTTAAGACATTACATTAGTTCACTTCCTTTAAACAAATAATACGATTTAATAATTGCACAGTTAATAAGGTAATACAATTTTAAATGCACGATTATAATTGGGCAAAAAATTTTTAGCTTATTATTATCATCGATTAACCGAAACTACCCTCCTTTACATAAAATAAGTAAATGGAATAATTTTGCACGAAGGGTTATTAATATCTTTTCATTTGTTTCTTTTTTTTCTTACACATTTAGAAGGAAATAAATCTATCTTGGACATTTTAAGACTATGAGAGAGATACATACATACATACATATATATATATATATATATATATATATATATATATATTTATTTATTAAAACTATTATGACACTTGGAATTTAATAGGATTATGAAAATATCTTGATCTAAGAATTAAGAAAGTTATCGATGCATATAAACGTGGATATATATGTCTATAAATATAAGTATAAATATATATATATATATAAATCTAAGTATATATGCACAGAAATACACACACACACACACACACACATATGCACATGCACACAGATATATATATATATATATATATATACATAAAGTCTACAGAGAGTTCGTCCTGTAGATCCTAGCGCCTGCGTAGCTTCAGCCACGCGCACAAATAAATATATAGCAGCGGGTTCGCCGGCGCGTCTGTCTCTCATTGCGTCCTCGAGAGTACTTTCTTCGTAGCCTTCACGGGGAGATCAAAAGAAAAACTAACGAATAACTCATATCTAATACATAAATAAATATATATATATATCTATATATTATCGTGATCGTGTGTCGATGTTAAACGTACGTAATAATTAAAAGAAGAAGACGAGGAAAAAGAATAAGAAGAAGAAGAAGAAGGAAAAAACGAAAAAGAAAAAAGAAAACTTACGACGAACGAAACAAGGAGAAAATAAAGGGATACAGAAAATTGACGAACGTCAATCAAAAGATTCGGACCGATTAGTTTTTAGAAGGGAACGAGTATCGTGAAAAACGACAAGAACTTTCGTCGATCGTACGAGAACGAAAGAGAAAGAGAAAGACAGAGAGAGAGAAAGAGAAAGAGACAGAGAGAGAGAAAAGATATAGATCAAAAAAAAAAAAAAAGGAAAAGTAAAATTCATCCGATCTACACACACGCTACTTCAATAAGATTCCGATAATTCTCGGCTAGAAGAGTTTAAAATTATAATTTGACCGTTGTATGAATAATATTATTATCGATATTCGTGGTTAAATTGGTTATAATTCACGATGGGAGGTATTATTATTCGTTTTTCGTTGCTTCTTCTTGCTGCAATATCACCGTGCATCGTCGTTGCCAACATTGATCAACGTCTCTACGTTAAAAGAAACCCCGTCGCCGTCGCCGACAACGATCCGTCTGCCAATCTCGATTATTCCGATTATCCTGCGAAATACGACGAGTATCCGGTGAGTAGCATAAAAAAAAAAAAAAAACCAACAAAATAAAAAAGATCTGTCAAAAAATTTTTTGAAAAATCGAACTATCGTCGGATCCGCGCACCTCCCCGTAAATCGTTAACAAAATTATCGCGCAAATCGTACGCGTTCGATAATTTTCTTACGAGGATTAAAAAAAAAAAAAAAAAGAAAAAAAGAAAAAAAAATTCGCATTCGTTTCTTTCGTTTTTTACGTTCTCTCTCTCTCTCTCTCTCTCTTGTTTTTTTTTTTCGCCTCTTCCTTGCTCCTTCGTCGTGTTCGTCCTTTTTATTTTTACTTTTATTCATATTCTTTCTCTCTTTTTTTTTCTCTTTATATATTTTTTTGTTTTTTTTTTATTCTCCCTCTCACGCATCGTGCAGCACGTTGGCGAACGATCATTGACACGTACATGTAAATTCAGGACGTACGGGACAAATTGAATTTGTTAATACGATTAATACGCATATCCTCGGAACGTGCATACGCTCCTCCTCCTCCTCCCCCTCCTCTCCCCACCCACCAATGATGGGCCCTCGCTTGGTATAAATAATCATAATATTATCGATCCCACTCTCAATCAGTGGGCGATACCTCAATTAAGTTTAGTAATTAGTTACAATCCGAATATCAACAATTTTCGAAACAATATCGTCTATATTCGTGTGTAGGTCGGGAATTTGTGCTGTGCGCGCGTGTCAACCGTGATCGTGATCCACCTCCTCCTCCTCCTCCTCCTCCACCTCCTCATCCTTTTTCTTCTTTTTCTTCTTCTTCTTCTTCTTCTTCTTCTTCTATAGGCTGCACGTGCCGCGAAATTTCGCGCCAACGTTTCAACCCCAATCTACGTAGTACATACGTACGTACGTGGGGATGATATACGTAGGGGATAAATAGATATAAACAGATATAAAGAATAAAAAATCGTACGAAACGTACGTTACTATTACTAATTTTCGATACAACGTTTGAAAACTATGAATTACCCTAAACGAGACTTATTCTAATTAAAATAAAAAAATTCACCCCTCCAACGAGAGGAATTGCTTCGTATAATATATCGTTTCAAAATGAATTGAACGAAGAAACTTGCAACGGTTAATCCTTCCTTTCGTAATATTAATTATCCCTCGAAATTATCGAGACGTCCGTTCTATCGATACGATATATTTATTATATATCTACGCGTAATCGTTTCTACGTGGCCGATCTTTCGTTTGATACAAATTAATTCGTGTAATCAAACGATATCGATCGAATTTATGTTCTAAGAGTAGTAGGAGATGGACAAAATTTGACAAATTATTCAATTGGAATGCTAATTCGAACGGGCAGATAGAGTTCGTTTTTAATTTGACGAAAGTTAATTAAACTTTTGGAAAGAAGATAGATAGATAGATAGATAGATTCGTTAAATTGATTCAGAAAATTTCGATACAACGAATTAACGCGACTCGGCTATAATTTTCTCGATAAACTTGTTAAATAAGAATATATTTCTGTCTTAAAGATTAGAGCGACGACGAGGATGAGGACGACGACGACGAAGATCATTAATTAATTATCGAATAAAAATAGAAACGCGAGTTCTCGAAATAAATTCAAACTCGTCGGAAGCCATCAATTCCGACAAATAGACTCGACTCGATTAATATTACGATATCATAATGGATAAACGCGTACCTTTAGGATATTTATTCTTTCAATGTATTTTATTTTTCGTCTGTTCCTCCCGCGTGCGTGTGTTGTGCGTAATATTTTAAGCGTATTGCATTTGACGTTATTAGAGTGATTACATTGTACGACAACGACTATACTCGCGATACTCTTGTCTTCTATGATATTATACATACATACATACGTATATATATATATATATATGTATGTATAACGATGATTATTGAATTATTATCTTTCTATCTAGTTACTCTCTCCCTCTCACTCTCTCACTCTCTCGAGAATTCTTTTCTCGGATGTATGCCTACGCATATCCTATCTTGATCGTAAGATAAATAGAAAAGGAAACGATTATGCAAGCTAATTTCTTTCTTCATCTTTGCGATGACGATAAGAGAACCAAACCGGGCCGAGCCGAACCGAGCCGAGGGTTTCATTGCTTTCTTGTTTCATTGCTTTCTCTTGCTTCTTTGCTTTCTTACTTCCTTTCTTGCTTGCTAATTCGCTCGTTCGCTCGCCCGTAGTAATTACGTTACGGAAAATTCAATTCTTACGATATTGTTGTAAAATCTAGTATCTTCTTCTTACGCAATTACATTTATCATCTTCCCCCGTAAGCTTATTTATTTTTTTCTTCTCTCCTACCTCCTTTTTTATTTATTCTTTTTTTTTTATTTTTTATTTTTTATCTTCTCTCAGACATCAATTGTAGCAGAAATAACAACAGCAGTTTCATATATAATATATATATATATATATATATTTTTTTCTTTCTTTCTTACTTTACTCACTCCTTTCACTTTTTTCATCATCCGCACTTTATATCTGTTTACATCTCGCGATTATTTTTATTTTACTCGTCGGTATATTTTGTCGTCGAGAAGGAAGAAGAAAAAAAGAGGAAAGGAATTAATAATCGCATTTTACCTTGTATCTTGTATTTTTTCTTTTCTTCGTTTTTTGTTTTTTACATTTTTTTTTTTTCTCTTTTCTTTCTTTTCTTCTTCTAATTAGAAAGAATCTCTCACTCGCGATATCACCACCATCACCCTGACACAATTTTCGTAACATTATTTTTCTAAATCTTTCGTAATGATTTCATTTAGGACGACACGAGAATCTACACACACACACACACACACACATATTTTGTCGAGACGATTTGATACTCGAAATGAGACGATTTGTAAACGTATTACTTTTTATACGTCCCATATTAATTTTCCAAAATTTGAAAATTTAAATTGATCAAATATATTAGATTAAACATACGAACTCCGTCCAAGTGGACGATTTGTCCACGTATTACTTTTTATACGTTCTATATATATAAATTTACAAAATTTGTAAAAATTTAATTGATTGTATATGATAGTACAAAGATATGTGATTAAATATTCGAACTCCGTGCAAGCACACTATTACATATTCTCTGTCGTCATCGTTCCCAAAACGTCACGCAATTTTCGTAAAATTATTTTTCTAAATATTCCGTAATTATATCGTCTATATATATATATATATATATATAAATTTTGTCGAGACGATTTGACATTCGAAATGACGTTTTGTCCACGTATAAATTTTTATACGACTGATATTAATTTTCCAAAATTTGAACATTTAATCGATTTAGAAGATATAAACATACGAACTCCGTGGAAGCACACTGTTACATCTTCTCTCGTCACCTTTCCCAAACTTGGCAAGTCTGACAACCGACAACTTTGCTCGACTTTACTCGACACATTCTCTCACGATTGTCCCGCTTATATACGTACGTATGTACATAATACGTACGTACGTACGCCTCTCCCTTATCTCTTATCAGCATTTACGTACGTGAAACCCTCTCGCGACTTGACGATATTTTCCATGTTAACGCGACAGTTTTGTCATTATTTTCTTCCCCGTACTTACGCATACGCTCGAACAGTACGTACGTACATCCACGCGATTGAAACGTATGAATTTATCTCGAAAAGAAAAAAAAAAAAACAAAAATCCCTCGGCACGTTGTAGCGATCGTCGAAAGAATTACATTTTTTTTTTTTTCAAAAAATTTATCAAGAATCTTTACGTATAAAAAAAAGAATAAAAAAAAAAAAATAAAAAAATCGATCGAGAATGAGTCGAACTAAAAATTGATGGGACTTTCGATAAAAAAAAAAAAAAAAAAAAAAAAAAAAAGGAAAATAAAAAATAAATTAATAACGATAGAGAAACGAAAAGAAATAAAAAAGAAGAAAATTGTTCTCGCTCCTTTTTTTTTCCGGCGAGAAGGAGAAAAAAGAGAAACTGCTTCTTTTCGAATAAAACACAATCGTTAATAATAGGAAATCTCTTTTTGTTTGTTTGTTCGTTTGTTCGTTCATTCGTCATTTTTCTCTCTGCGTGCTCGAGCGCGTGCATGAACAAAACACAATTATTTTATCACCCGTGTAGCAGCTACCTCGTATCGCGTTTAAAATGCCGGCTTTTTGTTTTTTCTTCGTCTCCTTTTATAATAATAAATAAATTAATCGGATCTCGTTATCGTATCGCCAACGAAAAAAAAAGAAGGAAGGAACACATACGATACACACACACACACGTTCGTTTGGAGGTAAAATTCTCGAATGATATTGTTCGGTGGACTTTAAAATGTGGAGGAAGGAGGACGCGAGCGTGAATATCGTCGATTAAATGCATGACACGAGTAGGGCTATTAATTAATCGGAGGAGTGTCATTTTATGGATTGGGACGAAAAGTTAATCTCTTTTTTTTTTTATTTTTATCTTTTTTTTTTTTTTTTTTTTTTTTTTTAAATTTAATTTCGTTGCTCGCGTTGAAAGACGAGGAGCAAGCGAGCAAGCCACCCTATACGATTCGTCTTCGTTAAAGGCTACCGCGCGACATAATAGATCGCGTATATACGAAGAGAGAAGGGATGGAAGGGTTGAAAAATCCTGAGAATAATTTACGTGATACTTTTTCGAGAATCCTGATTTCTTTTTTTTTTTTTTTTTTTTTTTCGATAAAACTTTATAAACGAAATTCAAAATCGTTTCGATTATATTCGAAATCAAATAATTAATATAATTATTCCATTCGTGATTATGAAAATGATTCAAGTATACACACACACATATATATAATATATATATATATATATATATATATATGTAATATATTTTTCCACGACAAGGACGTAACAATTATCGCAAATATATCTCATTCTCGAAAAAGGAATTATTTTCAATGTAATTTTAACGTTCCTAAGAATAAACGTTCTTTTAACATCACAGATCACATTTCAACGATCAACCCTGAATTTGATCCTTAAATCATCGATCGATAAGTAAGTGACCCAACGACCTACTATGCCCGACTTATTCAAGATGAATTGATTTCGTGGTTTTGAAAAGGAATAAATAAAATTAGTACACCGACTACGATTACGTGTTAGATTGAAAATTTTTTTATCGTATCTACGATACATACACACACGGAATGGGAACATCCATATAATCTAGACGGTTTTCAGGCATTGAAATCACTGATCGTACCACAGACGTGATCGAGTCCGTTCGATTAAAGAAAAAAAAAATATATATATATATATATCAATATATTATTCCTGCTAATTTTCTTTCCTCCTTCGTCCTTCCTTCTTCTTTCCCTTCCTTCCTTCATTCCTTTCAATCATTGATCGAATGAAAACGATCGTTCAAACGAAGCCAAGAATAAAAATAAACCGAGAGATTTAATGAATCGGTACGTTCTCAGTTTAAATACCTAACGAATTATATTTAGAAGATCCGATTTATATATATATATAGACATAGACAATCCAGTCAACGAATACTCGAAAATAATCTATTTATCTCGAAATAAACGCGAAAAATACTATATTACGATTCGTTCATTTCTACTACTGGGATCGATGTCCTTTTAATACATTTATGGTGGTCTCGAAAAAGTTCCTGAATGTTCTTAAAAAAAATCAATCGCTCTGCTCCTTCTTCGAGAAAAAGAGACTTTTAGGAACTACGTTTTTCGTTTTCTTCTTCGGATCACATGAAACAAAACCTAGCTTATAATTTTATCACGAAAAAAAATATGAATTGAGTCCTTAAAAAAAAAGTCTCACAGGTGGGTAATTGATTTAAAAAGAAAAATAAAAAAAATAAAAATATCACTTCTGGCCGACCCCGTATCCAATGAAACTGATTCCTCTATCTATAAACTTACACGCGTGTCTATGTTCAGTAAACATGTAAAAAAAATATATATATATATATATTACAATTAAAAAAAAAAAAAAAAAAGAAAAAAATATTGATTAACATGAAACCAACGAAAATGAGATTTGATATCGATTTCATATATAATATAATTTTTATTTATAAATTTTTGTCGACAGAAGAGAAACAAAAGACGAAAAATTATATACATATATATATATATATATATATATATATATATTTATATTTATATATTGATATATATATATATATATGTATATATGTATATATATATATGTATATAGATATATATATTTTTTGTTTTTTTTTTCTTAATCGAAATGATCGATCGGGTCGTTTAATTTACCCTTCTCGTTAGATCTCCTCGGGCTAATAAAAAAAACACGATATAGTATAAATGGGAGGAAAGTGCGACGCGGTGTACGTCGTAAGGAAACGCTTTAATCATCGTTAAGGACGCCCCAGCCAACAAACGGAAGTATTTACGCGTTTGCGGGGGTGTTTCGGAATAATCACGAAAGCTTCGTAAATAAAATAAAATATAATAAAATAAAATAATACCGATCGTATAAAGTCGATATCAATCTTTGATCGACGACGGGACGACAATAAACGTTTTCCTTCTTTTTTCTTTTTTTTTTTCATACTCTCTAAAAAAAAAAATTTCCATTCTTCAATACATATCTTTTTTATATTTTTAATTGTGTGTGTGTGTGTGTGTTTTCGAAATATATAATATAATAAATTCGTGTTTACAGCGAACGTGCCAAAAATTTTTAGGCCTGTAGTATAAAAATCTACGGGCAAAAAAAAATTGTCTCCCCTCCCCCAACCGCCCCCGCTCCTCGTAAAAAGTATCCGGAAAAGGAGTAAGATCGAATTTAAAAAATCCCTCGGGTACTTTCGATCCCGTCCCTTTTATACGCGCTTAAATAGTAATCTAACGAACCAACCGACTTTTTATTTCATCTTCCACCATTTAAGATTTATGAATAAGATAAATAAATTATGAAAAGTGTCTCTATGTAATAGTTACACACTTGGTCGTCCAATTCATCGTATTTAATTTCCTCTCAACGACGAATACCACCCGCATATATTTCCCATTAAAAATAATGTTCCCTCTTTACGAAGGCTAAAACTTTGTCGTTGAATACTTGTCGCTGGATAAAAAATAAATGTTCCAAGTTTGACACGTCCCATTTCTTTTCCGTACTCTCTCTCTCTCTCTCTCTCTCTCTCTCTATCTCTCTTATTCTTCCTCTTCGTCTTCCACAAATTGGTTTCTTCTTTATAAGAAACAAGGAACGATTAATTTTCTTTGTTTCCTTGTTCCTTTTCTTCCTATATGTCTCATACATATATATGAAAAAAAAAAAAATATATATATATATAAAATAAAAAAATAAAATAACAATATCACTCTATCTCTATCTCCTTTATTTTTCTATTTTTATCTTTTCATTTTATTACCATATTAACATATATGTATATATATATATATATATATATATATATATATATGTGTTATTTTATTTATTATTATTTCCTTTTTACACTGTTACCAACAATATATCACTCTATTCCCTATTTGTCTATTTTTCTTTATATTTTAAAACGTCTTTTAAACGACCGTCGCATCGTCAAAATGCCAGTTAAACGATAACCTCAGACATTTTATTCCGTTTGCCTTCTATTTCCGGAGAAAGGAACTAGATTACTCACTCCGACTTACCCCCTCTCTCACCATCCTGATTCTCTCCCCCCCTTTCTCCATTCTGTTTATCTTCGTTCCCGTTTAAAATATGCGATCAACGTCAGAGAGTATTTCGCAATTTTTTATTTACTCGTAATCCATAAGAAGTCCGAAAATTTAATTTAATAGTTGGAGGGTGCGTTAAGGTACCCCATGTTGGATATATTCGTTATAGGCCATCTCCTCTCTATTAGAAAATTTATCGTCGAGAGAGAGAGAGAGAGAGGGGGGGGGAGAGGGGAGAAAAAAAAACAGAAATTTATTCGATACTTCTTGCTTCGGACATTCGCTTGAATTTTTAAAACGACCGCCGATTTTTTTCTTCCCCTCCTCTCCTCGTTTCCCACCCTAACCAAATAACTCTATTTATCGGAAAGATTCAAGCACATGATTGAAAACAATTTTTCCCTTTTTTTCTCGACTCCACCCCCACCCCCTCTCCGATTTCAACCTCCATACACGTACGTATACATATAAATATATAAATATATATATATATATACACACGCACACACCTACATATTAGTACGTATTTTCATTGATTCTTTATTTATTTATTTGAGCAATATCTAAAAAAGCACGAAGAAAATATATATATATATATATATTAATGCGATAAATCGTCAACTAGCGAGCCTGAGAGTCGATTAATTAATAACGAATTCAGAATCCCAGTCCCAGTTAATTACCGACTCTCGCGCCTTAACGAGCACAATACCCATGCACACACACATACACACACACACACACACACACACACACAAACACATATACACACAAACACACACCTTTACATGCGTAGATTTAGCTTAGACGTGGCATCACCTTTCAAGTTACGTTCAATTTCGCGTCTCTAGGGAAGTACTTTTTAATCCATAAAAAAGAAAAAATAAAACGTATAATTAAAGGATAAATCGTATTGTTTAACAAGACATTTAACACAAGAGATATTTTTCAACGTTTCGTTTCACGAGATAATTTCCAAAAAAAGGCGATCGACGCTATGTATAAATCGTAAACGTCAAAATCTTATCGAAGAAAGATTGAGATTATTATTTTCCTATTGGACTTAATATTTTTCTTTTCTTTCCAATTTCCCCGGATCGAGAATTCTCATGGAAATTATTCGATTATTCATTATCAATCGACCCAGAAACGTCTTAAACGAGAGTATACGATAATACAGTTTTTTTGAAACAAAAAGAAGAAGGGAAAGAAAGATTATTGAGACAAAAAGATAGAGATAGAGAAAGAGAGAGAGAGAGAGAGAGAGAGAGAGTGCAAAAAAAATGAAGAAAAATTATAGACATCCTCCTCGTGTAGCGCAACAACAGTAATCACCGTTAATGTCTCTACATACGCACATACTTATCTACATACATACATACATACACACATACATACAATACATACATACATACATACCCAACGTTGGTAAATATAAACACGTATGCAAACATTATAAACGTCTAGCCACAAAAGTGAGGCTGGGATTATTCGCCGGCGGTATATAGAATGGTAGTATTGTGGGCGAAATTAATTTTTCTACGCACACGCGTGCTCGCTTATTATGTTTTCGTTCCGTCAACCGGAAGGATTGATCTCCCACAAGGGGTAAAGCATTTTATCCGTTTTCTTTAGATCGTTCCTATCGGAGTACTTGGTTAATAAGTCTCGTTATTAAAGAAAAAAGAAAAGAAAAGATTTTACATTCGGAAAAATGCGGAAAAGGGGTAATAATTAATTTCTCTTTCGGACCTTTAAATATCACGAATACACAATTGCGAATCAAAGAGGTTAAAAAGAAAAATAGAAAAAAAAAAAAAAAAGAGGAAGCGTTTCCTTGAACTTTGTAAAAATAAAAAAGAAATTCGCGTGGAAGGTGAGAAGATATTTTTTTCTTCTTCTTTTTCTTTTCTTTCTCTCTCTCTCTCTCTCTCTCTCTTTTTTTGTTTTCTATCCTTTTTATTTATTTTTTTCTTTCCTTTGTTTTTTTTTTTCGATCGGTCTTGAAAACCTTGAAAAAAGTATTTTTCCAAGTGAATTCGTACGATTATATTTTAACATTTAGGAAAAAACGAAACAAAGAGAATCGCGGGCGACGGAACGAATCAAAAATAAAAAAAAAAAAAAAAAAAAAAAAGAAAAAAGAAAGAAAGAAAAAAATAGACGAATGAGAACGACACAACCGACGAGCGAGCGGGCGAGCAAGCGAGCGAACGAGAATCAGAACACCATTGAAACGGCTTTGAAATGATAATAATCTCCATGGCATGTCAATGCGTTTATTATGCGGCTTCAATTCCGCAATTAACGCACTTTCATTCTGATCCACAACGTTGCCTAGAATCGCACACGAAAATATGCAATATACATTGATCGTTGTTGCTCTTCACTACTACTTCTCTTTTCCCTCTTCCTCATTCTCCCATCCATCCATCCATCCCCTGCCAAACACCACCCCTCGACCCCTCATCCCCTCTTTTCAACCATCTTCTCTCTCTCTCTCTGGTCGTCCTTCCACTATTTTATTTTCATTCAAAAGCTCGTAACGCGATTTGCAATGACAACATTCAAAAGGCAATGCTCGCCTTCTGTTTTATAAAAAAAAAAAAAAAGAAAAAAAAAATATTTTTATTTTCGATTCGACGATGAACGTTGAAGAAAAAAAAAAAAAAAAAAAAAGGAGAAAACAAGCTCGGTAATAAATCGTCGGCAACGTTCGAGAATGAAATGATTAGACATTTTTCTTGTTATTTCTTTTTCTTTTTTTTTTTTTTTTTTTTTAATATTAAAAAAAAAATAATAAGAATGCTACATAACGAAGACCGTATTTAGCTAACAAGTATTGGATCAACTTTATATACATATTTGCGTTGAGTTTGATTCGGCCAACGGGAATATCGTGTTAGGAATCGATCGAAGTAAAAAAAATGTGTGTGTGTGTATATATATATATATATACACATAATAAAAAAGAAAAGAAAAAAAGAAGAAAAAATAGAGAATGACGGGATAAAAAAAAAAAAGAAAGGACGTACACAATTTGGTTTTCCAATTCTTTTCCTATCCCCGGCTGATATGCCGGAATTTCGATATCGCGTTAAAATTAATCGGAATAACGTGAGCCACGTGTATTGGATTCTTTTCGCCTACTCGTAGTTTAAATAAAAAAAAAAAAAAAAATTTGTTTAACGCAACTGCGCGGCTTTAAATACGGCCGATCAATTCGATACAACAAAATATCGTCCAATGTAAATTTCCGAATGAAATATTTTTTTATTTTGTTCGATTAAAAAAAAAAAAAGAAAAAAAAAATAGCTATGCTCCTTATATCAAAACAATATTAATAATACGCCAACGTTGAACGACGTGTTAATGTATTCTTTTCTTTATTTATATATAATATATTCTTTTCTTCGTTCTTTCACGTCGTACGAAACTTTCGTCCGTCGCTCTCCCTTCGATGCGTACGTACGTTTTTCTTTTTTTATTTATTTTTTAAATTATCACCACCGTACGCGGTACGTGACATTTTCGTATTTCCGACGATTTCCCGCGACAAGAAATGAAAATCACGAGCGCGCCCGAACGTGGGCGAAGAAAAAACGAAGGACGAACTTTCAAAAGTTTAACCTCGGCGCGCGGTTTCTTTCTTTCTTTTTTCAATTTCGAATGTTTAAATTTCCGCCCACCCTTCCCCTCCGCCCCCATGTCATATCGTATTTTTACCATCTCACATTTTATTATATTGTCGAATATGAGAAAATAAAAGTTCTCTCGTTTTTGCACGTACCTTTGGGAAATCGATCGTATAAATAAAATGCGACAACAAGAGCTGCAAGATTGCAAGAAAATTGTCATTTTCCTTCTTGTTTCCTCCAATTCTCTCTCTCTCTTTCTCTCTCACTCTGTCTCGGTCATTGGTTCGATGTTTACACCCACCACGTATTTACCGAATCCAGAAATATATCTGTTTATCGTTCCGATTTTCACTCGAGCGAGGGTAGAAACGATGACTTGTAATAACGCCTGACTTCTCTCTTTCTCTCCCTCTATGTGGAATAAGAAATATTAAAACTATAAGACCTCGTCTTCCTTTCTCTCTCTCTCTCTCTCTCTCTCTCTCTCCCTTTTTTTCTTTCTTTCTTCCCTTTTTTCTTTCTTCTTCCTTTTTCTTTTCTTCACGGTACACTTGATTTGTAATTTTAATATAATACCCACGTTATACAAACAATATTTTAATCGTCTCGAATCCGATGACCGAATTCCTTTACCGACTGTCGCCATTTCTCTTTCGATATTACTACGCCAGTCAAATTTAAATATACACGATCGTACATCGAGAATCTTTCGTAAATAATATATATAAATGTATACATATATATAAAAAGAAAAAAAAAGAAAAAAATAATACAGACACGTGCACGAACGTAAATCTTTTTACGAATGACACTTCCTTTGCGTAGGTGGATAAACTTCTCGATCATGTATTATCGATTAAATATAAACGAAGGATAATTGGATTCAAATAGGAACCAACAAGTTCGGGAATCGCTTCGAGCGATAATACGACTAATCTAATTGGCCAACTCGTCGTTTCATTAACCAATCAGCGTGTTCTACTTCGTATATAAAATTCTGATCAGCCAAATAAAAAAGAAATTATATTTATATATGTGTTATAATATATATATATATATATATATATATATATATATATATATATATACAAATTTATGAACATTTTAATACGTTCTTTTTTTTATCTCAACGCTTTCCCCATATTATTGGATAATTAACAATCAATGATAATATTCGAACAAAAGATGATATTGGAATGTGACAAAAGGATGCATGTGTGTACCACCTGTATCGCACTTAATATACACATATATGTATTATAATGAATTTCTACCGTAAAGCTATAATTAAATGGCACTATCCTTTGTTGTAGTTGATCGATCTAATTGACTTTTCAAAATGCAATAGTTGTTATCTCAACTAATTAATCGTAGTCGATTATGAAGTAATCGAATCGCGATCCTTTCTAACCTCATATTGATTATCGATGTATTTGGGATACGCACAAGAATGGAAACGATATAATCGTAAAAATTATCGATTATTCGTATGACGATATTCTCTAACTAAAAAAAAAAAAAAAAATCGAATGAAGATGCATTTATTTGTCGTACTAAATTACCAGCTTATCAAGTTAAACTCCTTCGGAAATGTTTCGTAAAGCTAAATTTAAATCTGAAAAATCAAATGCCTCGTTATGAGAACTCATTTTTCTTCTTCTTCTACTTTTTGCTAACGAAATTAATAAAAATTCCCAATGTTCGTTAACAGGTCGTGGTGCCAAAAAGAGCAGCTCTTTTGTTCGATCAATTGATGATAGCTCTGCAGAAGGTTGTTGATAATCAGGGAAGAGCGGATATTGGAAGCAGCAAGGCTTTAACAAGATCAGCTCCACCGATTCAAGTCACCAATTCACAGATGGTACCTTCGACTAACGAACAAACGGTAATGATTTTTATAAACAAAGATATAACTCGTGTTACGATAATCCCTTGTCTCGATTAAAAATATAAATTACAATCGATTATAATCTCTAATCAATGCGAATACATATTGACAATGATGATCATCGATCCCTTTATCATTCAAGAACATTCACCACTCCGATTAATCATCTTCAATTATTACAGATGGATCTTCAACGGCGTGGACAGGCTAAGGGTCGCGTTTATTGGCGATGCTACTTCAATGCCGTTACATGCTTCAAGAGGAAGTGATAAAAGTATCCAGAATGAGGCCATTATTTTCAATCGATTTATCAATCGCTAAACTAAGTTCTTATTCTCAATTATCCCTAATGCTTTAACCGACGAAAAGTTGCTCCGTTTTAAGAAGTCGAAGAATTCAGTTTCTTCCCGAGTTGTTTCCCCACGTCCTAATAATAATCTATTTCATTCCTTTTTGTTTTCTTGCGCGATAATATAAAACCAATTAATATAAGCCAATATTACAAAAACTCTATGTATCCGATCAAACTAATCGGCTATGTCGAAATCAAATTATTTCGACAATCATGATATAAGTTTATTTATTATTGTCATTACCTCTAAAACGTTTAATATTTTCAATTTTATTCCTAATTTTTTTATCACCGATCGTCGACTTTCTTCATCGCTGATGTCTCATAACGATTAACGGCAACAATTACATTATCTATGAGAACAAGCACGATTTTTAATCGATACAAAATCGCGATGAATAAATGTTTTTAATTTCGACTGTGCTCTCGAATTTCTTTGACGTAGTGAAAGAATATTTTTATTTATACGATTTGAAAGACTTTATCAATTGCATTTAACAATCTAGAATCTCAGTTTTCTCTTCAAGGTAAGATCGAAAACGAACGTGCGCTACGAAGCTTCTAAAAAAAATAATGAATGTCAAAAAAAAAAAAAAAAAAAAAAAAAAAAAAAAAAAAAAAAAAAAAAACCCTATACCTCTATAAAGTATTGATATATTAAAAATTTAATTGACGAAAGATGTAAGCTAGAAATTAATTTACGTATTCCCATACTATGATCGTTTGAAAGAACATTTAGATTTGTATATATTTTTTTTTTTTTTTTTTTTTTTTTTTTTAATCTTGATTTCGAGTAAGTGACGTGTATTTTGAAATGCTAGATGTTCATTCATTGATATTAATAATTATATTTGAGATATATCATAATTATAGATAAAGTGATGATGTGGTATTAAATAAAGTAATTATTTAAACAATTTCTTGTATCTATCCGTTTAAAAGGGCTCGCCCTTCGTCTTGTATTGTACATAAATTATTTTATCGATGTCGACAATTCAAAAATATAAACATAAATGTACATACATTTTCTTTTTCCCCACATAAACGATAGCAAAAATATTTAATTTGAATATACTTTCAAGAATTAACATTTGAGTTTATAACTTCGGATAATCTTACAAGGCATATTATTAATTCACAATGTTTCGTATGAGGAAACATATCCACAGCGATAGCTTTTATCGGTACAAAAGGTTCTCCGCAATACTGCTTCGATCTTGGTCTTGAGAGATCTATCAAATTTCTCATAGCTGCTCGAGGGTCGCAAGATACATAAACTAATCTTGTCAATTTTTTCGTTTTACGTAACGTTAATAATGTTTTTTGATCTAAAAAGAATAAATATGTGTAAAGTTCACTTAAATATATTATTCTATATCTATGCTTTTTATCTTCTTTTTTTTTTTTTTCTTTCAGCACACTTTTTCTCACTTACGTATGCCAGCTCTTGGTGGATCAACCACAGCTACAATACGAGATTTTGTTGCTCTCTGAATAATAGGATATAAAATATCTTCCGCTTTACCAACGAAAAATTCACAATTGGTAACACCATTTTGAACAGCATTTTGTTTTGCGTCTTTAATAGCATCGGATACAATTTCTACTCCTAACACTTCACCGCAATGCTGCAGCAATAAAACGCGAATCAGTGAAGAGCAAAATTCGTTTTTTTTTTTTTTTTTATCAACCATGCGACACATTTTGAGATACCTTAGAGAAAGATAAACCTATAGTTCCAGTTCCGCAACATATGTCCAATAATGTAGTGTCATTAGTTGGTTCTGCCATATCGATGGCTGCTTTATATAAAACTTCAGCACCTAATGTATTCACTTGGAAAAATGCTTGCGGTGATATACGAAATTTCTTTTCTAATAAAGTTTCTTCGATATATTCGGTTCCGCTTATATGCTGTAGAACATTTCTAGATTCGCTACCGACACTTCTAAAAAAATTTAAGTGCAAAAACTGATAAATGACAACCACTATCATTTCGCATTTAATGATAACATACTTATTTTCCATTGTTTGGAAATAAAGCGATGTAACATCTATAGTGGATCCTTTTCCAGATTCAAAAAATTCTTTCAATTGATTTTGTAAATCCTTTAACCTTTCAACGCTTAAATCTTGAGGATTTATCCCAACTATTAACATTAACTGATCGAGACGACTAGTTCTGGCAGTAACTTGTTTCCAATATCCGCTGTGATCTACTGGATTAAAAGGTTCTAATCCAGAATTTTGTACAAATTCTTCTAATGTCTACAGAATAAGTATATTAAAATTATTTTACGTGTCAAAGAATTAAATTATAATTTCTAAGAGCAAAATAAAATATATTGCCTTTACTGCAGTTTTCATAATTTTAGGAATATGACAAAGATCGTCGATAGGACCTACTGCTGTACAACCGGCAGCATAACTAGACAATCTAAATCCAATTATAACTTTGTCGCCATCTATATTCTTACCTGAAAAAATATAATCGAGATATTCAATTATATTTCATTTACGCAAACATACAATTTTCTTTAAAAAAAAAAAAAAAAGAAAGAAAAAACGAAATTTCAAGAGGTGAAACATCATTCATTTACCAATTGTAAATTCACATTTGTTTCTATAAGCTTCCGTGCTTTCAGCATGTAATATAGGTTTCAATTCACAAGGCAAATTTTCATATAGTTTCTTTTGCGAATTAATCCACTCTGACAAATGTACGTTTCCTTCAAGCATTTTCTGACCAATTTTCATTAACACAGATCTCATTTCCTTTTGCTTGAATTCCAGCTAAAATATTACCGTAAATATTTCAGTACTTACAAGCTATAGAACGTTCAATATTTTCCTAAACACATCGATATTCTCTTACTTGATTGGAATAAGGCATATTCCAAAGTGGAGTCGTCGTAAATTTAATTCTATCCATAGCGGACATATCAGGATCGTGAAGTTCATTTTTTAATTTCTTATTAGTTTTATTCTCTTCTAATTTTCTTTTTACAAATGGATCTGGAGCTGGTTTGGCGATCTATACAACGCGAAGACGACAATAAATATTTAAAAGAGAATAAAACTTGTCTGATAATTTTTACAGATAGGAAACAAGAAAGAGAATACCTGCGCAGAAAGCTTACAGTTTTTCCATAAAATTCCGTTTAAAGTAGAGATAGCTCTCTGACGACATTCCTCGCTTCTAAAACAAACATACAGCCAACCGCTGGACTGTTTCGGTGGTTTTACCTTGCAAGTTTGTAAATCAAGTTTTTCGTTCAACAACTTTTTAAACTCCCCGATTCCATAATATTTAGGCAACCCGCGCACCTCGACTTTAAATTTTTCTGATGTGAAATTATCCCTTTCGAGATACGCATACGGATCGTTCTCATTTTTCTCCGTTATATCCTCCGCTGGAGCTTGCTTTGTTTCAGAATCGGTCATCGTTAAATATAATCCTTATAAACTCAATAAATTCCTTTCTATCAATTATTTACAATAGCGCTTAGAGTTAAACGATTTAAGGTTAGATCAGGTTAGATCACCATGCCGCATTCTTCAATGAATAATTCCTTGCAAGATAATATTTTTTTGCTTTCATAAAGCTATCGACAAAATATAACCTAAGAGCACACAGTATATAACAACGAGTAGATGTTTATGTTGAATGAGACAATATAAATAACGTGCACATTTTATCTAAAACTTCGCATCCGGCAATAAACGTGCAGAAGCATTCCATTTGACGTTAGGGGGCTATAAATCTTATTAACTTTTTCGTTATCAGTGTTCGCAGCGCCTACGTTGAGTCGCAGGCTCATAGACACAAGAACTAATCTTCAATTCATTCTTTTCTCTATCCCATTTAAAAGTACAATCGTTCCGTCGATAAAATCGTTCATAAGGTAATCGATATTCGATCGATAAAAATATTTTGTCGGTAAGATTATTCAGTCGATAATATAAAAAAAAAATCTATTTTTATGAGTAAATCTTCGAAGAAAATTTATTTACACTAATTAATTACGATCGGTCACTCGTGCCGCGATTTGGACATTTGGACCTATCGTCCTAGTCCTTATCTAGCGATATAAAAATTTACTTACCACTTAAGAAGTTCTGCGATGGCTCCAAACGCTTGCGATTATTCGAATATAAGTTCATTGTTTTACGTCTCTGCATTATACGTTGTTTAAATAATTACGAAATTATCGAAAGTATAAATCATTTAAGATCGCCCGTACGAAAAGAACGAGTTTCGATGTTTCTACGACGAAACGCAAAAGTTTATTAACCTAACAACTAACAAAGTCATTCGAGCGTTTGTTTTACGTCAACGTTAGTTTTAAACTAACGCGAGATAACTATAACGATCGCAAGAGAATATTAAATTAAAATAATTTTATATTTATTGCGCGTTGCGTATAAGTTATGTAATGTTTAAATAAAACGTGCTCACAACAATTATATCCGAACGATTATTAACATTTTTGGTTGAAAAACGATTACTAATAATTAATAAATTAAGTGATAACAACGTATATGCATACGCATTATAAATAGTTTGTCTTTTAGAAATATGAAACAATTGAAATAAATAATAATTAAAATAGATGAACTGGGACTTCGTTAATTACGATGTTGTTCGTTCGGTGTCTACCTTCGGACTGATTGGGACGGAGAAAGCTGTAGTGTTTACTTGACGAAGTACGAAAGAACAATATACAATGTCGTTCGCGTGCTCATTGTTGTTATACTGTCGACTAAAAACGACTTCGAGAGAGTTTAAGATTTGTTTTGATATCAAATGAAAATTATTTCATATTTAATTGTTATATATTTTTTCGAACAATTCTAAAGTATCTAACGTGCACGGAGTACAATAAATCAATATTTAAACGATAGGTACATTATATAAAATTCCGATACTTAAAAATTTTACCTCGCGGTAGTTGGCCTTGCGTAATATAAACATAAACTGTCCATTTCTTAACTTTGACAATAACCGAGTCAGTCTTGTCTCGTACTCCGTCGCGTTGATATCGAAACTCTATCTCTCTAAACGCGACAACTTATAAATTAATACTTTCGATAATTTTGAAATTATTTAAACAATCACTAATTAATATTTCTTCCATATCTGTCCACTGATGAGGTTCACGCACGCTTCGAACAAAAGAAAGGAGAAAAGCACTAAAACAACGAACGAAAAGTTATATACATAAGTTATATTCTAAAATAAACTCGTTTATTCGAATGAAATCGTTTAAACAACATTATTACAAATATGCACACTATCTCGTTTATAAAAATATATTATTATTCTCCGTATTATTTATATTGGTAGGCTTAATGAATATAGATTCATCGTTTTCTTCATTGTCAAGTGCTTTATCCGTTTGAAAGATTAAAGTGAAATCTCTAAAGATAAATATATATTAATTATTAATTATAATATATTATGAAATATTTCAAGTATATAATATTACATTTGGAAATTTGTAAAAGTATACCTCTTTAATGTGTAACACTCATTATTATCTATGTTCGTATTTACAGATTTTAGGATGTCGTTTTTATAATTAGACAATACGGAATTATCTTTATGGATTTCTTTTGTTTCTGAACAATGCTTAATGGTATCTATTTCTATTTGATTTTTATTTTCCATGCCTTCTTTAAAACGTTTTATAGCTTCTTTGCTTTCTTCGTTAAATTTATGTTTCCTCTTCCTAGTTCCGTATGGTTTTTTAAATTGGTACTTGGATTTTAAACATCTGTTGCACAGAAAAGACCAATATACATTATTATGTAAGAAATATTACATTAACGCTTTATCTGATTATTCAACATGATATTACTTCAAGGGACTAGTTGTAATTTTGTTCTTTAAAGTTTCAAAAAAATGATTATCATCTTCGTCATTTTTGTTTTCTACCAACGATTCTATCAAAGGTTTATTAGATAAATTTTGTCGAGTAATGGCAGGAGAACATATGATTTCTAATGGAAATAAGTTTCTTTTGAATAAATATTGTACAGAATAATTTTATAAATTATTAATATTGATATTTGTAATATAAATACTTGAACAGATGGAATTTAAATTTTCTGGATCCATAATAGAAGTCTTTGTTTTTGATGTTATAAATTCATACGAGTTCATTTGTAATTTGTACCAATTAATAATACCAGATGAAACTTCTTCGATTATTAATTCATCATTAGTAGATTTCATCAACTAAATTATGAAAATTAATGTAATGAAATTCAAAATACAACACAAATATTTCAAATATAATATAAAGAAATAAGTGATAGTTCCATGAATGAGATATGGTCGAAAATGAATGAGAAATGAAATGGATACATAATCGTTGAAATATATCAACTAAATTTCTATCTATTATCCAATTATTTTTAGATAGAAAGCAGTACCCTAATTTTATGAAGAACGTCGCAGTTATCTAAGGAAAATTTTTCTAAACTTTGGATTAGAACCAATCAGAGCTGATCGAAATGAAAGCGCGTAAATTTTGAAAAATGATTATGTGGAAACATTTCGATCGTTAAATTAATTTTATTAAAAAATGTAATGCGCCAATAAAAATTTATAAATGCCTATCTATATCGATCATAATTACTCGATATTAATCTTACCGATATTAAAAAAAAAAAACTAAATTTTCTATAAACGAAATTCGAGTTTCTCTCTCTCTCTCTCTCTCTCTCTCTCTCTCTCTCTTTCGCTCTCTGCCTCTCTCTTTCTCTCTCTCTCTCTTTATCACTCAGAAGAAGGTGCGCAGAAGTACCTGCACAATGATTTGTTATGTTCAGCTCACACGTTTTTCACGAGAGAAATAAATGTTAACGGGTCACTCGATAAAACAAATGAGTAAAGAAAACAGAATATTATCTATATAATTGATAAATATAAGCTATTAATTAGAACTATAAAACAGCAGGGTTTATTAAAACAATCACACTGGTCTATTAAAGCAAATTTGAGGTTAGCTGTTACATGTAAATTCATGTTAGATTTCATCACGTAGACTCATATAACCTCTTTCAATGCTGCATCTTCTTTTATATATTGTGCCTATGAAAAAAGTATATTAAAATTGTGAAGAAGGAAAAATAAAAGAATGCGGTGTGTTACGACGATTAAGAGTAAATTATTACCAGTATTTCGTCATAATGGAACGATCAGTCGATCGTTTTACAGAAATCATCGTCTAGAAGCCCATAATATATTACCGGTTTATATTAAACCACAATTTCCTCGAACAGAACTTCCTAATCAAACACTTGGAATATTAACTCGAAATATTCGATATCGTAGACAGTGTGCAGCTGTTACATCTATTAAATTATTTTCGACTAAGAAATCTGACAGAGATCATACAAAGTATGTATATTTCTTTTAATAAACTTAACATCTCCAAAATTGATGAGACCGTAAAAGGGTACGTTACGATATCCTAATTAATTTTTTTTTAGCGAGAATGATGGAGAACAATCGGAGGACTATTCAGCTACGTTACCTGCTACAGTGGTCGTACCAGAAGTATGGCCTCATGTACCGGTTATTGCGATCAGTAGAAATCCTGTTTTTCCTAGATTTATCAAGCTTATAGAACTTTCTAATCCTATTCTCATTGATTTAATACGTAGGAAGGTTAAATTAAATCAGCCTTATGTGGGAATATTTTTAAAGAAGGCGGAAGAGTAATTATTGTTCTGCCAATAATTTATAAAATCGTCGATAACGTACGTTATCATTTAATAGTTATCATTTTTATATAGGAATGAAGCAGAGATAGTACAAAATCTTGATGATATTTATTCTGTTGGTACGTTTGCACAAATTCATGAAGTACAAGATTTAGGAAATCGCTTAAGACTTGTTATAATGGCACATAGAAGAATTAAAATCGTCGGGCAAATTCTAGAGGATGTTGCTGCCGTACAACCAGTGCATGGTAAGGACATGGATACAATAGATGTATTTAAATGATAATATTTATTCATAAAGCCTAGTTCAAAGATAATATTAGAGGAGGAGAGACAAAATGGTTTATTTATTTTATAATACTTTATATACTTTGATTTACAATGTTGTACCTATATTTTCAATAGTCGTTAATGTTTATAGTTAAAGTACTATCATAAAAATAGTTTTAACGAACTGTTGCATAATTATTTGGCACCATAATTAACATTTGTGCAGGAAGATCCATTTTTTATTTTGTTGCAAATATAAATCTGCCTATCTTATGCAGAGATGAAACTGACGTTTCCACTATTAAATACAACAATTAACGTCCCCGTAGACGATTCGATGACCGCAGGTAAAGTGAGCCGTAGAACAGCACTACGTAAAAAGTCAGAAAAGATAACCGAATCTACGGAAAGATCAGAGAAATTAGATAATTCAAGCGTAGTTGATGATACCGCACAGAATAAACCACTGATGGAAGAAAAACAAGCAGAGCCTTCTTCCGAATCTACGACGTCGGAAACTCAGCCAATTTTAATGGTAGAAGTTGTAAATGTTACGCATGAAAAATTTAGACAAACGGAAGAAATTAAGGTAATCGTAATAATATTTATAAAATATCTATAACTCCGTCCATATACAACTATATAAAAGTCAAGATTTATGATTCGTAGGCACTTACGCAAGAATTAATTAAAACTATTAGAGATATCATAAGTATGAATCCATTGTACCGAGAATCTCTGCAACAAATGCTTCATCAAGGACAAAGAGTGGTCGACAATCCGGTTTACCTGAGCGATTTAGGTGCTGCTTTAACTGGAGCAGATGCGCAAGAACTGCAGCAGGTGCTAGAAGAAATGGATGTAAGTATATCCTTTAATATGTATCGAATAATATAAATATATTGCAATATATTATTAATTTTTATTTTTTATTTTTATTTTTCCTTTCTTTTTTTTTTTTTTCTTTTTCTCATAAACATAGATTCTTAAAAGATTGAGATTATCGCTTGCACTGCTAAAGAAGGAGTATGAATTAAGTAAACTACAACAAAAAATTGGTAGGGAAGTTGAGGAGAAAGTAAAGCAACAACATAGGAAATACATATTGCATGAACAGTTAAAAGTCATTAAGAAAGAACTAGGTTTAGAAAAGGATGACAAAGATGCGATAGAAGAAAAGTATAGAGAGAAAATAAGGCAAAAAACAGTTCCCAAACCTGTTATGGATGTGTTAGATGAAGAATTAAATAAATTAAGTTTTTTAGAAAGTCATAGTAGTGAATTTAAGTGAGTACTTTTCGAAAATAACTTTTTAATAATTTTTTTTTTTTTTTTATGTTTACTACGACATTCAATTCTTATTTTGTTTTATCTTTTTGTTTTTTCCCCCTTTTTTTTCACATCCAGTGTTACAAGAAATTATTTAGATTGGCTCACTTCAATGCCTTGGGGTATAACTAGTCCAGAAAATTTAAATTTGCAACAGGCTGTAGAAATTTTAGACGAAGATCATTATGGAATGGAAGATATAAAAAAAAGGATTCTTGGTATAATAATATGTTTGACATTTTCGTCTAAGAAATTATGGTGACAAAATTTAACAAGCGACCCGCGTTTTTCTTTTTTTTATTTTTTTTTTTTTATTTTTCAGAATTTATTGCCGTAAGCCAATTGAAAGGTTCGACTCAGGGAAAAATATTGTGTTTCCATGGTCCTCCTGGAGTAGGAAAAACATCTATAGCCAAATCGATAGCTCGTGCACTTAACAGAGAGTATTTCAGATTTAGCGTCGGAGGGATGACCGATGTAGCAGAAATTAAAGGACACAGAAGAACATATGTAGGAGCTATGCCTGGCAAAGTTATTCAATGCTTGAAAAAGACCCAAACTGAAAATCCATTAGTGCTGATAGACGAAGTAGATAAAATTGGAAAGTGCGTATTAATTCGATGATATAAAACATAAATAAGTTTTGTTGATAGAGATAATTATTTCCATATATGATTAACAGGGGACATCAAGGAGACCCGGCTTCTGCCCTTTTAGAAATGTTGGATCCGGAACAAAATGCAAACTTCTTAGATCATTATTTGGACGTTGCAGTCGACCTATCGAAAGTTTTGTTTATATGCACGGCGAATGTAGTCGATACGATTCCAGAACCTCTTAGAGATCGAATGGAAATGATCGAGATGTCCGGTTACGTTGCAGAAGAAAAACTTGCAATAGCTAAACAATATTTAATACCACAGGCTATGAGCGATTGCGGTCTTAACGATTCCCATATTACTATGCAGGACAATTCGCTTACGTCTTTGATCAAATATTATTGTCGTGAATCGGGTGTTAGAAATCTTCAGAAACACATAGAAAAGATTCATCGTAAAGTGGCTTTCAAAGTCGTTAAAAAAGAGATAGATAGAATCGATGTAACCGCAAACAATTTACACGAGTTCGTAGGAAAGCCTGTATTTACGCAAGACAGAATGTATGAAATTACACCGCCTGGTGTAGTGATGGGTCTTGCATGGACTGCCATGGGTGGTTCTACATTGTTCATAGAAACTGCCATTCGAAAACCTACAAATGTAAACAAGATGGAGGGTACATGCGAATCGACTGGTCATTTAGGAGAAGTTATGAAGGAATCGATACACATAGCATTGACGGTGGCTAAGAACTTTTTAAAAGAAGAAGATCCATCGAACACATTTTTATATGATTCTCATATACATTTACATGTTCCCGAAGGGGCTACTCCAAAAGATGGACCGAGCGCGGGTGTAACCATCGCAACAGCATTAATTTCTCTAGCCAAAAATCAAGCCATCAGGCAAGACGTTGCTATGACGGGTGAACTTAGTTTAATAGGAAAAGTTCTACCTGTTGGTGGTATTAAAGAAAAGACTATTGCGGTAAGTGAAATAATCCAATATATTAAAATGGTTTATGCGTAATGTAATATAATATGACCCATTGTTATCCGTAACTTATATTTTCAGGCAAAAAGAGTAGACGTTAAGTGCATAATATTACCAGAGGAAAATAAGAAAGATTTCACTGATCTTCCAAAATATATAACAGATGGTCTAGAGGTTCATTTTGCTTCAACATTTGAAGACGTTTATCGTATATGTTTTCTAGAAGGACAAAAAGCTCCGACCATTAACAACGATGAAACATTTTCAAATATTCATATATCATCCAAACAACCGGCACCTTTAATCGGTAAACAGGATTCGTTATGAAGATAATACTTTGTGAAAAAATATACTTTATTATACATAGGTTTGTATTTTGTACATTTGATCATCTTATATGTTCTCAATCAATATTGTTTATGAAAAGGTCATAAATTTGTTTATAATCTCTCTAATATGAATGCAAAATTGCAGTGCACTTAAAGTCGGATATATTCATTAATAATGGAGGCTGCTAAGTTAGTCTTGTACAAGACAGTTCAATTGGTCACTTTTACTTCATTTTTAAATGCTATCGAAAAACATGTATAAAAAACTGTAAAATGTGACAGAATTTTTCTATATTGTTATGTACTGCCAGATAGTATAATTATAGAAAACAGTTTATGTTTCATTACAGATTTTTGTAATCAATATTCATTTAAGGAATGTAAGATGCTACACAAATATTAGTGTAGTTATTAACAATATTAAATACGATGTATAATATTTTTCAAGAACAGGTTAAAAAGTAAGTATGATAGTGGTTATTATCGAAATAATTATCGAATGTCTCCAGGAGCCAAAATTAATTTTAAATATATTTTCAATTTAATTAAAATAGGTATGAAAGAATATAATTCAAAGGTTAACAATAGAAATATATATATATATATATATATAATTAAAATCTTTAAAAAGATCGATATATCTTAATATATTTGCTAAATAAATGTTTTTATTTTGTACAAATTTATGAACTTTAAAATATAATGGAATTTATGACGTATAAAATCTATTGGCGATACTTGGATTATTCTTTTATTTAGTGAATTTTAAATTTAATATATATTTCCATATAATTTCAATTTTATCGATAATATACGATTTATTAAATAGAAGATATCGTTCGCTTAAAAAGTTTGCTAATCTGTCTAACATATTTTATGATATATTAATGAGAAAATTTATAACATGCAAATTGAGATGATATGTCAAGATATACATATTTTATTCTTTTGTTCTTTTTTATCATTCTTTTATTTTATTATAATATCGATTTTAACAATCCATTTCAATATGGAAGATTTTTTATCGCATTTCCGTTAAACAGCATAAAATTATTATATTTTCAAACCAAAATATATATATATATATTGGTATGTATATGATGTATAAAAAAATATTAAATTATATATATTTTTCGTATCATAAATCAGGTATATCCAGCAATATCATTAATTTATATGAATCCGTTATGATTAAGAGAAATAAAATGATATTGTTGTTGGAATTAATAAAATTTATTGTCTGAAAAATCGTATCAATAAACATGTGAAGTAAATTGAAAGCTCAAACGTATTGACAAATAGAGAAAGAGAGAGAGTAAAAAAGGGGGGAAAAGGAAAGAAAGAAAAAAAAACGATCCTCAAATTGGGGTGAGGGTGAAGGAGTAAATTGTCACGTTATTTACGTTTTTAAATCTTAGTAAACGAATATAAGGCTGGACATGGAATAAATTTAATGAAAGTTTTTCGAAAGTGTGAGAGAGTTTCATGCTCGAATTGCATATACACATGTGTATATATATATATATATATATATATATATATATATATATATATATTTAAAAAAAAAAAATGAAAACAAAAAGAAAGAAAGTGTGGAACAGTTGCAAAGTAAGCGAGGTTGAAAATGATCAATAAATATAACCCCTGTCGCCCGAGGAAGCGTTGTTATTCCTTTGGCCGATCAGACGCGACGCGAATCACGAGATTCTCACGAAATGAAGAAATATTAGAAAGAACAGAGAAAGAGAGAGAGAGAGAGAGAGAGAGAGAGAGAGAGAGAGAGAGAGAGAGAGAGAGAGAGAGAGAGAGAGAGAGAGAGAGAGAGAGAGAGAAAGAAAGGAGGAAAATGAGGAAGAGGAAAGATCGATAGAAGAAATAACTTAATCATAGTAATAAATAATACGTATTACGTACGAACGGTGTGTATATATATATATATATATATATATAACAGGTGTAGTAAAAAGAAATCCATTATTTTTGCATGAAATTGAAGGCTTTATTTATCATAGTTATAATAATCCGATTTAGTTCAAATATGCACCGTTTTGATCGACAACTTGTTGCCATTTTGAAGGTAATTTCATTATGCCTCTCTCATAAAAACCCTCGTCCCTATTGGCAAAAAACTGAGAGAGTCGATTTTCACGTGCTTCCCTTGAGGCAAAGTTCTCACCAGCAAAATCATTCGCCATAGACAGGAACAGGTGATAGTAATAACTTGGTGCCAGGTCCGGACTATAAGGTGGATGCATAAGAACCTCCCCCAACCAAGCTTCCTTAGCTTCTGGCGAGTTACTATCGATGTGTGTGGCCTGGCGTTGTCCCGTTGGAACACAATTCCCCTCTCCTATTAGAAATTCTGTCCAAGAGGTTTTTTTTTTCGTTAACTCGTGTGGTACCCCCCATGCATCGAGCTTCTTTTTGTATCCAGCCTTATTCGAGTGGTTCCAAACGGTTTTTTGTGCAATGTTTAGCTCCTGGGAAATTACCGGAACGGAATCGACGAAACCAAAACTGCGCGTGATTGGCTGTTACAGTATCAGGACCATAAACACTATTCACACTTTCAGCCGCCTGCCTTGCGTTTTCGCCTTTCTCGAAGAAAAACTGTAAAATATGGCGTATTTTCTCTTTGCTAGTGTCCATCGTTGGCGCGCGTTCAAACAAAACTGAGTCAAGCAATCACAAAATTGTCTGAGAAGTTTTATTTTTTTTTTTCCTTTTTTTTGGTACGAAATCTTATCTTTCTAACGCCATCTAGCGTTACCCGATCGCACTTATACCAAGCGAGATACAGATTACTAAAGTCCATCTATTGGAAAAAAAAATAATGGATTTCTTTTTACTACTACAACTTTTGTATGTTGTACATTTCTTTTTACTACCATGTGTGTATGGGTATCGCACTTATCGATCTTATCGATGTTCTTCGTAGAAAGATCTTACCATTATAACCGGACACTCTCAGGGAACGTTTCGTCCATTCATTCGAGAGAAAGATAACCGCACGGTTTATCACCACGTCATTCGTTTTCGTCCTTCGTTCTACCTTCCTTTTTTTTCTTTTTATTCCTACTCTCGTTTATTTCGCGTTCTCATCGTTTCGACGAAGTGTCTGTCCTCCCCCGATATCCCGATGATAACCCGCAATTTTTTACGAACGAATAGTTAAAAGTTCAACGTAATACAATTTTATCTCCATCTCTCTCTCTCTCTCTCTCTCTCTTTACGGATATTACGTGGATATTACATCTCTCTCTCTCTCTCTCTCTTTCTCTCTCTGTGTATATGTTGGTGGTGTGGTATGTTTATACGTAAGGGATAGACGAAGTACACGCGCGCGAAAATAGAAGAGTACTGTAAGTAAAACATCCACAAACGTTATCACTACACGTTCGTGTTCTCTCTCTCTCTCTCTCTCTCTTTCTCTCTCTCTCTCTTTCTCTTTTTCCATCCATCTCTCTCTCTCTCTCTCTCTCATTCGATTGATTTTTCTCTCTCTTTCCATCGCATATGATCAAAATTTCGAGAATCGGAAAAAAAGAGAAACAAAGCCATTTATTACACCTATCAAATCGTTCGTCCGTAAAATTATAAAATATATTCGTCTTTCTTCGATCTTCGCCTTTCTACTAATCATCTCAAAAACATCGACTCTACGGTTAATAAAACGCCGTGCGTGCTTTGAACGCGCCGCCGAGTTTGTGGAAAAAGAAACAAAAAAGCAGAGGGGTTAGAAAATAATTCGGGGCGACGTTCGATTGGTCGACGAGAATCGACCAATCGAACACCGGTACGCTTTATCTTTTTTTCATACGGCGCTTGTGCTGTGCGGAACACTTGTTGCTAGTGGCTGATTCACATCGCGACACGGGAGTAAATTCGGCGAATTCGAACTGAATCGCGTTGTCAATTCGGAAAGAACGTCGGCCGTCCGTGATCGTGGATTTTGTTAGAGGGAGGGTCGGGGAAGGGGGAAAAGAAAAATACGAAAACAAAAATAAAAAAGGTTATCGTCGTTTGTCGATTTCGATCTCGATTCTTTTTCATTTTCACTTTTATTTCCAACGATTAATAATTAACTCGTCTCGTTCGAAGGAACGCGCACGTTTATCGTTTTAAAACGATATTCTTTTTAAAGTACATTAAAAATTGTTTCTCATAGATAACGACGGTGGTTATAGTTTGGAAAGTCGTAAGTTCGTTCGTTCGTTCGTTGAAATTTATTGGACGTATCCGATTGTTGCATCGAATATACGGAGAGAGGGTCACGAGAGGGTCAGTGACTTTAAAACGATATTAAACTCGTTAGAAGGGAAATTAGATAAATGGTAAGAAACATTATTATACTCGTCAGAAAATGCAGTTGTGTCGTTGATATCTCATCTGTTTCAATATTTAAAAAAAAAGTCCGATGACAATAATTTCTATTTGCGCGCATGTACACATACACACGCACACGCATTATATACACTCGTGTATGCGCGCTTTCAAGAACAATTACAACGGTATTGAAAAAAAAAAATAGAAAAGATGTATACTCGTTATGAACGTAATCGATAAAATACATTGCACGTCATTGATATATATATATATATATATATATATATATATATATATATATATATATATATATATAATCCGTTCAAATACGTATGAAAAAGAAATTTGACGAGGAAAAATTTCTCTCTATAATATACACGTATTATTATTATGTATCAATAACGACAATCTGAAGAAATTGAAACATTTAGAGGAAAACAAAAAAAAGGAAAAAGAAAGAAAACAAATACATACTCCCTGTCTTTCGCTCGAGTTATATTATATGTATATCTTTCAATAAGCGAGCCTTTCGTCTAACGTGTTTAAGTTAGAAATCAATTAGAATACTTTGTAACTGGTATGTCGATGGGAGGTGGAGTGGGGTGAGTGGGTGGTAGGCGGAGGAAATCATACAATATCTATTGCTTTGACAATAAGTACGCACTACGCTCGTCGATGTTTACGTTTGATATCTCGAAACATCGATAACAATAAATTAAACAACGCGATTCCGATATATATATATATATATATATATATATATATATATATACGTGTGTGTGTATATATATTTTACACGGAATCGTATGATACTTTTTTGCGTAATTTCAAAAAAAAAAGAATCAAACGAACAACTAATATTTGATGTAAGAAGGGAGAACTTGATTTGATCGATACTCGTAAACTATAGTAGTCGGTATTTCACAACTCTTCCCTGTTTATTTATTCGATGTAGTATATATTTTTTCTTTTTTCATTTCATTTCTTTTCTTTAAACCTTATTTCTCTCTCATTAATATTCTCGCGCGAAGAAATTGAGAAAATTAAGCATATCCGTTCCATAATCGTCCTTCTTGCTATTTTATTAAACTTCGTAGGCGTGAAATACGAAGAGAAGAACGGTTTTATAGTTTATGTGTGCGTTTGCGTACGTGCGCGCGCGCGTGTGTGTGTGTGCGCGCGCGTGCACATTGGATGCGTGTAATTTTCAAGTTAAACTACATATATTACGATTAAGAATTCTTTCGCGACGCGTTCCTCGTATCAAACTGAACTACATATTCATCTCATTCAGTGTCAAGTCTCGGTAGAGTTACAAGGCAGAGAACTTGGACCGAACGCGCGAGGGAATTATATTACGATTGTAAGAATTTCTTTCGTTTCCTTTTTTCTTTCTTTATATATATATATATATGTTTACCGTGCGATATATCAACAACGGTAAAAGCAGCTCCAAACGGAAAAAAAGAAGTTAAAAAAGTATTTTTCTATCTCGCAGCAATATCACTTTCGATATATACGCGCTTATCGTATTACAAGTAAACGCACCTCCTATCGCATTTGTTCAGTATGTATGATTTACAAGAAGATAAGGCTTTATCTGTTTGACTCGCCGATTCCCAATAAAAAATGTTAACGATCGAATTTTATGTAATAACGTAACGATCGATCGGATTCGATTCCGTTACGTTATTACATAAAATTGTAATTGATCTCTTTCGAGATATAATTTCGCACTTACATTCGTATATTGTATCACGTCGATGTTCACGATTTTTTAATCGATGTTTTCTATTTTTGTTTCTTTTTTTTTTCTTTTTCCCCTTTACTCTATTTCGCGACTCGAGTTAAATGAATCGATCGAAAGAGGACGAATTGATCTTCTTCTTCTTCTTCTTCTTCTTTTTCAGAAACTTGATATCAAAACCAAAAAAAAAGGAAAATAACTCTTCGGTGATCGATGTGGACTCCTTATGGTATCAACGTTGAGACATATTGTTAAAGTGATGCATGTGAAGAAATAAAATATGCCATTGTATCTAATAGTTCTATTAATATGGAGTTTTACGATACAAGAAGGTTCGTGTATCAAATTGAAGAGAGTAGCTTTACGGCCGAACAACATATTGGAAGATTATCATGCTTATCGGCATATTTCGATAATTCATTTCAATGTACCGGAGTATACGATTACCGCGGCATTCAAGTAAGATTTTATTTCTCATTGATTTAAATACGTGCCGTTCGTTCACCCGTCAAATCTATTTAAATCTTTTGGTTTATTTTTGAAGACAAGTTATATCCAAATTTCTTGCTTATTTTTTTTTTATAAAACCATTATATATATATATATATATATAATCAAATTAAATATCTACATATCGTTAAAATGAATTGTCTGAAAATAAATATTATTTAATACAAAATAATGTTATTGTTTCTTTTTTTTTTCATTATTAGATTTACAATAAGAGAAGAAAAAACCGGGGGTATAGGTAAATGCACTCCGAGAAATGTTTCGTTGTACTTGAAATCCGGTAGTCTACCATTAGTTAGTCCAGACGGATCGATTATCAAGGTGAAATTGATGAAACGAAGACGCAAATACTATACTTTAAATATGCAAAGCAATGGCGACGAACATATGATCAATATCAATTCTCCAATACCCGGTGACTGGTATATTATAGCTTTTAGATCTTGGACCGATCCTAATAGCGACAAAATCAAGCAACAAGGTGAATATTATTATTACCTTTCTCATACATATACACACCTAAATATACATACATACATATATATATATACAATTTAATTATCAATGATTATTAAATTACATTTATTTAGGTCTCGGTGCATCGTGCGATACCGTGCTCGATGCCGAGTTGTTAACGGAGATGCCATCTATGGTATCACTAATAGATTTTAACAACGAGTACGAAATAGAATTGAACAAGGGTAAGGATACTTTCGTTGGGCGCGTTTTCATGCCGGATGATTTGTCGGACGCGATAATCGCGTTGAATCAATCGTATGAGAACGATTGTAAATTTGCTGTTCATGTCGTTGCACGGGAACATCTTTTGGGGACGATCGTTAATGAAACCGACGTCTTCGTTCCCTTCAAACCGTACTCCAAGTCATTGCATTACGTCACGTTGCGCCTAATGTCCGGGAATACGTCGAAAATATATTTACGTTTCGAGAACGACACCTCGTTCGCCGATTCCAATCAAGTTAAAAGCATAAGTCTGATACGCAAATCGATGCCGGACTTTTTCGTTTTCGATTATGAACATCGTGGAGAAAACGATACGCAATCGATGCCATATAATCTCACGAGCGATGGCATTACCGTACTCGACTTCGAGATTGGACGTGTCTACGATGTTGGCGGTACAGTGACGGTGACTATAAGAATGCTCGACGTCGATGAGAAGGATCAAAAGAACATATTCGTCGTGGCCTGTATTACCTTGGGTCAGTCCTATTTTATGTAAGCTTGTGCATAATCAATTTGATTTATTTATTTTTTCTTTTTCTCTCTCCAATACTTCAATCCCTCGACAGATCAAAGGTCCATGACAAATGCGAATCGTTGGTGTTCTTGTTTTTTTTTTTTTTTTTTTTTTTTTTATGCTTCGTCGTTGTGTAAAATCGTTGTTCGTGTAAAATCGTTAATCCTTCGAGTAACGTTCGATATGGATCGGATATAATTATTATCGGAACGATGATATTTGTCGTGACGTATGATCCGTTAAAAATCTCTTCTCCCCTTTCCTATCCTGCTTTTGCGTTTGCTATCGAACAATTAACGACGTACATAAGCGGGTGGTAGGTCGATACGAGTAATTATAATATTTGTACAGGATATTACTCAAATATCACGGCCGGTGGAAGTTGCATAAGGGCGGGTAACGTTACCGGGGCGGATTTATACGTGAACGAGACTGGCCCTGCCTCGATTCACATACCATTTCCCGAGCCTGGAAGGTGGTACGTCAGTTTGAAATCATTTTCCGTCGATGGAAAATGTAATTGCTCCGTTAATTGTTTGAACGGCGCCGTATGCGACGAATGCGATTGTATGAGACCGTGTATCGTCAAAATAGAGAGCCGTATATCGTCGTCGTCATGCATCGAAGGACATTGCAAGTTACACGGCAAGTGTATGCAGTATATGAGCGGTGGTTTCGCATTTTCGGCTTGTCACTGTACCGAGGGTTATCGTGGCTTTGATTGCGCCGACGGTACATACGTTCTCGGCAACAAAGCCATACTGGCGCACGTCGTTTTGTTGACCATCAGTAATCTCGCCTTTATCGGTTCTATATATCTGGCGATACGTCGAGAATATTTCACGGAGGCGATCGTTTACACCGCGGTCATGTTCTTTTCGACGTTTTATCACGCTTGCGAGGCCGGAGAGGACGTTTACAGTATTTGCATAATGCGACTGCACGTATTACAATTTTGCGACTTCTTCAACGCATTACTCTCGATTTGGGTTACGTTGGTAGCTATGGCCTCCTTTGGACCAAAACTCACAGCATTTTTCCAGATGTTGGGTGCCATCGTACTTGCTATGAGCTCGGAAATGGATCGCACGGCATTATGGGTATTCCTTTTACCCGCGATCACTGGATCCTCCTTGGTTGGACTATCTTGGGGACTTAAATGTAAAAGAAGAAAGACTGTCCGGTATCCTTCGCGCGTATACAGGTTTGTACAAACTCATTTTTGCTTTTTATATATATATGTATATATACGTAATTTTACAATAGAATATCGTTTTATGCGATTCATTGAAAAGTTATTTACAATTATTATTATTAATTTTCGAAGTTTAAAATTGATATTACTTTTCTTCTTTTCTCTCTCTCTCTCTCTCTCTCTCTCTCTCTCTCTCTCTCTCTCTCTCTCTCTCTCTCTCCCTCTCTCTTTTTCATTAACAGAACCATCTTCTTTCCGGCTGGCCTTCTCATAGTCTCTTTGGGTCTCGTTTGTTACGCCTTCTTACAAACGCGTAGTAATTATTACATCGTCCATAGTTTATGGCATATTTGCGTCGCTGTTGCGGTTATGTTTTTATTACCAAAAAGACATTACATGAAGTGAATATACGTTGTGCAAGTAGGGTTATATCGAATTCAGGGAGCATAAATGATTATTAATGGACGTGCGTATTACCTTCGTATGGGTTCTTTTTTTTTTTTTTTATGGTCGATCGTATACATCATATTTTAATTGTTACGCAGAAGAAAAGTGTTATTCTTGTAAAATCAATTACTACGCTACATTTTTCCACGTAAGAAAAATGTTATGGAAAATAATTTATAATTATACGACGTACGAATTTTATCTGGAAGAAATTCGAAAGGATATTTATAAGGTGCAATAATATATAATATATAAAGAGCAATTCACTCTTAACAGTATTATTTAGCATATTGGCATTTACTATGCGAGAAAAAGAAATAAAATTCGTATCAGTTTCAATTATAAACGATAACGAAGAGTATGTATTAATTAAAGAATGTGAATGTAATTACAAAAAAAAAAAAAAAAGAAAAAAAAGAGAAAAAAAAACAACAAACAAACAAGCAAGCAAGCAAAAAAAGAAAAGAACAAAAATAACAATATTATTATATATTATTAAGTGTTTTATTACGTCATATTGTTACAGCGACGTTCTTCGAAAAAAAAAAAAAGAAGAATTGAATATGAATTGTTCCTTTCGTCGATAAATAGAATTATTGTAATTTAGAATTATAAATGAAAAAAAAATGGCTTTAAGGTTCGTTCAAATTGTATTGTATATGGGAAGTTTTAATTTTTCATTGAAATGTTTATGACGATCTATACAGTTCTATGTATCATTTACACACACACAGACACATAATTATCACACATGTGTGATAGAGATTTAATTTGCATCATGTAGGAATCAAAACCTCGCACTTACACATATTATTTATTGTAATAACATTATATATATATATATATATATATATATATATATATATATGTATAGGCGCGCATATACTTTTCGTCAAATTTACGAGTACATAATGCATTCTGTATGTACATTCGTAATAGTCAATATCATGGATATGGTATAGATAGTTAAAAAATTTACAAAGAAAAAAGAAATATATGTACATATGCATACATATATATATATATATATATATATATATATATATATATATACACACACACGCATATATCACGGGTAAATGTATAATATGTATTTTTAATATGTATTTCTCCAATTCATGAATTCTCTAGTCGACTCTATTATTCTAGTTCGAATGATATTGAGTTATTTGTTGATGTCCAAAGAAAATTGGGGGAAGTATTACACGGTGCACAAGTCAATGCACGACAAAAAATTATAACTCTGTATACGATATCATGGCAGGAAATACATTTCGTCTTTGCTGTATGTATATAATTTCTCTTTCTCTCTCTCTCTCTCTCTCTCTCTCTCTCTCTCTGTTTCTTTATGATAAAAAAAGTGAGAAATAAAAGTTTGGATCTGTCAATCGATCGTGATTATTAATCGATAGAGTCGAGAATATTTAAGAAGACGAAAATAAATGTGTCGTTACTTCCTTATTTTCTTTTTCTTTTTTTTTTTTCTTCTTCTTCTTCTTCTTCTTCTCCTACTACCTCTTCAACGTTACAAATAGAAATAAGTTTAACGAATAAAGATATTATATATTTATTTGACTAAGGATAATATAGTTATAGCAATGGAGACGCCGTGGACGATGCAGCTCGCGCGTTCGCCGTCGAGACAGACGTAATAACGTTTGACAAAAGCGACAGCATAGTTTCCAAAGAGAAACCGCAGTGCGGATAAGAATATGAACAATTTTTACCGGAATGGCCCGCCTCTACCGCCTCTTGTATCGCCGTACCTTGCATGGCCGTTCGAAATACTTGATTGTTGGTAATAGCATCTATCATTCTATCGAAGGATGATACCCTATCGTCCTCGTTCTCCTCGTCGGCAACTCTAACGGCCGCTGCCGCTTGCTGGGAATAACCACAAACGGCTCGTTGCATGCAAGACGTTGTATCAATACCGTGGCGAGCCAATGCGTCGTCCAATTTTGTCATCGATTGTGCGAAACCATTTTCCTCGCCTGTAAAAAGGATCGTTATTTATTTATTTATTTATTTATTTATTTATTCATTTATTTTTCTATTCCCTTTTTCATTTTCTATTCCGGCCGATACAAAGTACGTTACAATTTCCAATCGGACTTTCGTTCCGACGCGAAAGCTCCTAACACCTATCTTATTTGTTACCGTTAAATGTAATAAATGTTAAATCGAAATTTTAACGATACTCACTTCTCGCATAATTACCATAGGTACCAGACAGGACGTATAATAATTTTGGAATGATTAGAATGGAACCAACGCCTATGATAGCACCTAACAGAAGTCCACCCAGGTCTATTTTTGCCGGAGCGTAAGGCGATATTGCGTAACCCTACGATCACGAATAATTCGATAGATCGATTTTAATCCAAATATTCGTAAGGGTTGGACGTTGTATACGTTCGAAATTTAGGAATCTTTAATCGATCGATCGATCGATCGATTAAACAGATTTTCCACTTACAGAGGCGGAACTTCCAATATTGGTGAAACCAAAGCGAGCCTCTTGATTACGATCGGAAATATCATTGATCGTAGCAACAGTCTCACCGTGTTTCGTCGTTGCGTCGATCCGAATTTCGGCTTGTGATGGCATTGCCAGTTGATCCTGTGCCTTACCAACCTTTTCCATGTAAGTTATCGAACTTGGTACGAAACTGTATGAATGAAATTAAAACGATTATGAAAAGAGTTGTCCTTCGAACGGATAATGACGTTAAAATAATTGATATTTTTACACACACACACACATATATATATATATCTTACCCTCTGTCGTCGTATTTTGGAACACAATTCGCTTGTACCGTCAAAAATATGAGGACCACTACGACGTTATTTAAATTATCTTGCAACATCTGTAACGGAGGATGATAACAATTGAAAGGAACGCGCGCGCGAGTACGTCGTTTTTGTTTTTATTAATTCTTTTCTTTTCTTTTTTTAAATTGCATTTTATTCCAATTTTAATTACGAATTGTAAACGACGAACGTATTATAATTAAGTATGCGCGTACTTATAACATTGCCCCAATAATAAATTGATCGTATTTGTAGTTTACCTTGTTGGTTAATGATCTGAAATAATTCATTCGCAGATTAGATTGTATGTACACATATATGTATATATATATATATATATATAAAATATAATATATATACATATATATATATATATATATATATATATATATATATATCTTTCTCTCTCTCTTAGCAGATGTCCATACGGAATGCTTTCACTAGAAACTGTGAAAATAAGAACTCTGTTTCTGACATATATAGTTCTGTACCACCCCCTTGTGTATATGACAAATCGTCGACGATAATTGGAGTACGGTTTCGCTTTCATTGTTAGATTTCCATGCGATATTATCACGATGCGTGACGCGTTCTACTATCTACCTCCTCGCGAGGAGTCCCATTCTTTTACCAAGTAAAAGAATACATTCTGCGGGTGTGTATACGAACCTTTTGTCACACCGTAAGCACTCGTCCATCCTCTTACCCGGCATTGTTATTATTTTCTACAGGTCACTCTTCCCGAAATTGTGAGTAGTCTCGAAGCTGAAATAATTCGTCTTTTGCAACATTCATTAATTGCTCGAGCCATTAACGTGTCAACCGATTTTTCAGTTTCAACCTTTATTATTGTATTCATGCTTTTTTTTTTTTTTTCTTTCTTTCTTTATCCGTGCACTTTAAATCGTCGTGTCTTAATACGTTTCATATCGCGTTTATACTTTTATTTTGTTTCCTTTCTTTCTTTTTTTTTTTTCTTTTTTTATCATCAGCTACGAGACATTTATACAACAATTTAACATTCGCGTTCGATCGTAGAAATATTTTGTACGTACGTACTTGTATGGGATATATGCATGGGATAGCAGTAAAGAGACGTCTATAATTTTGTTTACCGTTGGAGGATTATCTTGATTTTAAGATCAATATCGTTGAAAGGTAAACAATTCCAAAGCGAGAAAGTGGATACGTATGCATACGCTTTGGAGGAATAATAATAACGACAGTGAAAAGTAACGAGCGTAATAAACATTTCGTAGGTTCTACGTGTGTGTGTGTGTGTGTGTGTGTGTGTAAGTAGATTTGTCTTTTTCTTTTTTTTGTTGAATGGAATTCGTTCTGGACGTTGCCTAAGAAAATTTGCGAAAGTTTCTTCGCGAAAGGCACGACGTACGTGTTCGTACGCGCGTAATTGGACAATTCGTCTCCACACGAGCAAGGATTAGACATTTTTATTTTTCCTTCTATCCAAGTGAAAACAAACAGTACGCGGTTGTGGGCGATTGTTAAAAAAAAAAAAAAAAAAAAAAAAAAAAAATTTCGACGTAAGTGTGTAGGTATGTTTATTACATTTAAAATAAAAGTAATAACGATTAGGACGGAGAAACGCGCATTTTACGCGCGTGTAAAGGTTTTTTTTTCTTTTCTTTTCTTTTCTTTTCTTTTACGAGTAACGTATAATTCTAAGTGACAAATAACAAGATATAATAATCGCTAATGTCCATTTCCCTGGTAAAAATTGAGTCCACCGTTATTCCCCGGGTTCGTTAATTCTATTCGCGAGGAAGGAATTTCCTGTTCGTCGAAAAGGGGGTGGGTGGGCTAGGCATTATACATAGTCTTCGCTACCTGGCTAGAACTCGACTTTGTAGGAAACTGTCCATCAATGCCATCGCGTTTGATAAGAAGAGTAACTTGCTGCTGCTACTACACACCTTTTTTGTTATCTTTGGTATCCGTTAAAAATTTCAACGATTTATTTCATTGATTCATCTTTTCTTCATTATTTTTGTTTTTCTTTTCTTTTCGTTCTTTTTTTTTTTTTTTATTTTCTTCCTTCCTTCTCTTTAATCGTGGTAAATGCGTGCTTCTTTTTTTTTTTTCTCTTTTTTCTAAATATGTTCATAAACGCGAAGTGAACGTGATTGCATAAAAAGTTTGTCCGTACCCGCGTTTTAATAATAATACCTTGTAAGTGAAAATATCTTATTATTTGTTTATGTCGTGTGAATTTATTTAGACGATGCGATCTAAATGTTTCTTTTCTTTTCTTTCTTTCTTTTTTTTGTGTGTGTGTGTGTTTTATTTAGGAAGACACGATATACGAAATTTCTGCAATGAACGTGACCTTCTTACTCGTGTTTCTTATTGTACAATTAACGACAGCCGATTACGCGTCGATTGGATCCGACAAAGGGAAGAGTTCCAGAATGAAAAGTCCATTTCTTGGCCATTCGAAACCTCGATTCATTTCGTTCGATTCCGAGGCAGGAAATATCGATGTAAGTCACCTAGAAGAAAAAATAAAAAATAAAAATAAATCGATTGTTTCGTATTAATAAAAAAAAAAAAAGATGAAAGAAAAGAAAAAAAGTTTCTTGAATGTTCGAATTTTATTTCTAACGTTTGAAATTTTCTCAGATCAGTTGGGACGTGTCGATACCTTTCATTTCTATTCCATTACTTTATAAAAATGAGGATAACGAACATTCGCCAACGCTGCTCAACGTTAATACAAAGGCATTAACGATCGCTGGATTAGTAACAGGAATTTCTTCTTTGGTCGCGCCATTATTCTCAAAACCTATTGCATCTTCCTCGCAATCGCATTATCGTTGGTTGATCATACATTTTTTTTTTTCTTTTTTATTCGTCATACATAACAATGATTGATAGATAAATGATATATTATAAATAATGTTTTTTACATTTTCAGGTACGGACGACAAAATCGAATGGTCGACGACAATGGGTAATACGATAAATGACATAATTTTTTCCAATAATTATGTAGCTCCTTGTATGCAACGTATTGTTTGTTCGATTGTATCGACTGCCAGCCGTGCGGACAATCCTACGAGTACGGAAAAAATTATCGATGGTTTATCCAGGTATAATATCGATTAAAATCATTGATTTTTAATAAGTCGCAATAAAAATGCATCGGTATGGTTTTGTAAATAGTATTCTTATTGAACTTATCGTTGTGTAGTCATAGGTGGTTCAAAGATGCGACAAACGGGACACTTATCCAGGATGCGGTTTCGGTAGGTCGAGATGACAATCGCGATTGTATGAAGGTTTATAAAAATTGTTTGATTACCCCGAGACTTATGAAAAATGTTATGGATCAATTCGGAATAATGTGACGTTGACAAACAAATTACGAAGAGAAGAAGAGATCAAATACCTATCACCCATCTCACATTCCGATTATTATGACTATAGTTAAAGAATAATTTGATACAGTTGAGTTTTCTAGATATTTACGGATTAATTGTTATTATTAAAATTAATCTTATATGAAGTGTATGATATATGTATGTACATATATATATATATATACACGCGCGCGCGTGTGTGTGCGTGCGTGCGTGTGCGTGTGCGTGTGTATATGTTTTGAAGACAACGTTCTATCATTATCTTTTATCTTTTTTTTTCTTGTTATGAATGAAAACAACTGTAAATCAAAAGATTGTTATTGTTAGGATTATAGAGCGATTATTCATTTTTTTTAATCAATTTTATATATATATATATATATATATATATATATATATAATATATATATATGTATAATAAAATTCGTCTCGCGTGCGAGCGTGTCCATTTGAAAATAAAAAATATAATCGCTTCGTTTGTTTTGGTTGGTAATGGAGGAATCGGAAAACTTTTACGTCTGTTCCCCGACAATGTTTACTAAACACTTTTATTCCATTTCAATTTGCCACTCCCACTGTATACATCATTCAAGGTTTACCGTCATGATGCGATATTTTTTGAGCGCGCGTGATTGGGTGACGGTCGTATCGTTACAGTCGAAATACAACCAATCGCATCGAAGATTGTTTCATCGTTGCCTCATAATTGGATCGTATATATTGGCTGATTTCAGTTGATTCATAAGTTTATCGAGACCAATCGAAGACCATAACAATCGCCACTCGTATCGAGATACACTCGACGTTCGGAAGTTGAACTTTTTCTCCAACATATATAGAGTATATATATATACATATATATATATTATATATATACATATGTATGTATGTGTATATATATATATATATATATATATATATATATATATATATCATACTGGATAAAAGATTTTTATCCAAATGTCAATTTTTACTCCCCCTTGTCATTATAATTCCAGTTGATGTTAGAAACATCGACAATATCACGAGTATATAATTGATGTGTACTCGAGGGAATATAACGTAGTAATAAACGCTTAGAAAAAGTGTACGGCCGTTTTATGGATTATCAAGGCATGTTTGACATCACAGAAACGAGTGTTCCGTTTTAGGTAAATAAATTTATTATAGTACTATCCACAATAATCCCCTCTATCCTCTCCTCCCCTCCTTCCCCCCCGTATTCGCATATTTTTATGTGATCGTAATATTCGATTGAAATCGTATGGTATATTTTGTCCATCGAGAAGATAACAATTGTAACCTAATTCTCTAACTTTTCACTACACAATAGACGCCCATTAGATTTATAATTGGAAATTTTTAACGGAGTCGTTGTCGTTTCCATTGCATTTTATATTAGAAAATTAATTCTTTGATTTAAAATAAATACACATGTGGTCAATGGAACTTTTTCTCTTCGTCCTTGTATTCCTTCTTTCCAATTTTCTATACCTGTCATTGTCTTAGCTGAAAAAAAAAAGAAATACGAGAAAGAAAAGTATGTATATAATTATTTTCTGTCGTTTATGTATAGTAAAAGGAATTAAAAATGCCGGCACCACCACCGCTACCTCCTGCTTTTACCGCACCTCCTCCTGTGTCAGGGGAACAAGACAGGAGTTTGTTACTACAATCGATTAGAGAAGGAAAAGCTCTAAGGAAGACAGTTACGGTAGATAAAAGCGCACCTGCTATAAGTGGTATGCTTTGACTCAAAGTTGCTTTATTTATATTAACCCATATGATTCTTTATAAAATTAAACGGATGTGCAATTAATAAATCAAAGTATTAAGTATTGATTTTGTCTATAGGTAAAGTCAAAGGTGATTCAACTTCTATAACTTCTGGCAGTAGCGGTAACAATGGCCCTAATACATTCGGTAGTAGTATCGCTAATAATAACAATAGCGGACCAATAGGCCTAGGCGGGTTATTTTCAAGTGGTATGCCAAAATTAAAACCAACGGGCCTTAGAGGAAACACCATTGAAAAGGATACGCATACTACCGTTAATAACAGTAATTTCTCTAATTCGTCTGGTAGTTTGAATCAAAATGTTAAGCGAGGGCCTCCTCCGGTTCCACCTCCAGCTACGCAAAAACCTCAAGTATTCCCTCAAGTAAGATATATATGTATTAATTTCCGATTAGACACACGGTATACAGTAAACAATATTTCATGCTTATTGATTACATTGTACAGGTATCAAGCGGAGCAGATTCAGCAAATTCTAATACGGATGGTCATAAAGGCTTTGGCAAGCCAACGCTCGCACCTAAACCACCACCACCATCCACAGCTCCTCAGAAACCATCGCCGCCTCCTAAGAAATTAAGTTTAACGAGTTCTGGGAGCGTCTCGAGGGCACAAAGCATGAGGTTACCCAGGTCCCCACCAGTTCTTGCCCCAACACCGCCATCCCTTCATCAATCGCAGGATTGCTTAAATGAACCTCAATCGAGACCCACGAATCGTGTTCTTAGACCTCCTATCGCTAGACCCCCATCTCCTCCAATATCTAGAGCGACATCTTCAATGATGATAACGAGAGCAGCACCACCTCCACCTTCCAGAGTTACGGTTACAGCCCCCTGCATTCCTCCGCCACCTCCACCTCTTCCGCATCGGCCTCCAACTCACCAAAGATTGGCTGCACCTCCGCCTCCACCGCCGACACCTCCTACGAGAGGCTCGTCTATGAGAAATGGACAAGCTACAAACTCTAATCTTGATTTGGAGATAAGATTTGCAGAAATGTTTCATTCTATTTCGAGTTTTCCACCGCCAGAACCTTTTAGGGGATTTACAAAGATCTACAGCAGTAGAAATGGTAAGGATAATAGTAAAAATAAATTTAATACGCTCAAGAAATTTCATGTTAAACAACAGATATATGATATGTTTGTTTGATGTGCATATATAACTTTAATATATGTATATACATGCTTTCATACCGATTCACGGATAGTCCTTATAAATTATTTTCGATTAATAAATTTCCCTGTTAACGATTGCAATTTCTCACTTATTTATTTACAACAATAGCTTCGTTTTTATTCAATGGCTCCAAGCATGTACATATACATATGTTTGTCAATTTTTTGATTAACTTTTTTCGCTTGAACAAACTTTTCAAGAAGGACAATCAATTCACTAATCAAGGACTATCTTGCATCCTATTACGTCATAGCTAATGATTTACTTAAGAGTCATTTGATACAATTGATGATTGCATGTACTAGAACTGGTTTGGTTAATAATAGGTACCGTTATAGTTTGATTTATTGTAACTGTGCCAACTGCTCTAAAAATGAATGTAATGGTAGTACGATTATTGATTTATTGAAAAATGGGTTACAGGGTTTTCATCTGCAATAATCTGGATAAATCAAATTCATTGTTACTTTATTCATCTGGACAATCAATTTATTATTATAAAGAATCATCATTCTAAACTTTTTTCCTGATAAAAGAAAAAAAATTACTAAATCATTAGTTTCTCACTCGCTTTTCTTTGACAAATCATTGATTTATTCGTGTAATTAAATCATTGATTAAATTCGTGTCTTTATCCATACATATCATGTTGTACTTTTTTAATCAAAATAAACTTCATACATCCACATTAACAAAATCGAAAATCTCTTCGGTTAACGCATTAATAGTCATTTCATAGCATGTTATTAAAATATAATGATTTAAATACAAATACTGTAAATAGCTGCTATAATTTTCATATTTAATTGCATGCTGCATGTATATAACTATCTATGTAAACTGGTGTAGTTTTATGTAAGAAAAGTATATGTACGAAATTAATTAATATATTAAAGATATAATAAAAATAATTAAAAAATTACAGCTGCAAAGCAACAGGCTCCAGCACCGCCTCAACAAACATCTAATCCAAATACAATACTTCCCTTAAGTGTTTCGTCTAGTAACAGTGGCAATACGATGCAACCAACGTGGCATGTTAAAAACTTTTAGTTACCTAAGTTATTTCATTTTGTTTATGAAAAAAAAAGTCAGCATTTAACATTGTCTTACACATCAACAAAATAGTAATGTGTGTGAATACATAGAAAAATTGTGTTTGCAGAGAAATCTAAGTTACTGTTATTGAAAATGTATCGAGAGGGTCTATTTAGAGTTGTAATTATAATTAAATTTAACAAAAGAAAAAAAAAATCTGAAGAGTTATTACATAGTAATTGAAAATATAAAATATCCTTCTAAAGTGCAATGATACTCTGCTCCGTAATAAATTTGTTTTATAATTCTTTTATGTAATATTTTAATACTGCCAGACTTTCAATTTTTCTATGTTTCAAGTTTTAATCCTTTATTTATGCATCGAGGCATATTCTGTCATAAAAATTTCAATGCACAAAAAAAAATTCATATTATATCTATGATTAATATAGGTATATTTAAGTTGAAACTAACATGAGATCGTAAACTTGTTAAATAATGTTGGAAAACAATTGCAACAATAAGTATTAATGCAACCTAATTGTTAAAAAGTTCATATATACATGCATTATGTTGTAACATTATTTCAAAGAAAAAAAAAAAAATATAAAATGTTACATATTTTTATTTCTATCAACAGTTTCTCATAATCCATTATTTCATATGTACATTTCTCATGGCAAACGATTTCTGATATGTAAGTATAATCGGAGGTAAAATTAAGCCGACAATTATCTTAGTGTTATAATTCAAAACTGATATTTATTACGAATTATAAAGAAAAATATTTTTTTAACCAGGAAACTCTTCTTCTCTTGAAGATCATCATTAAAGTGATATAAAGGATGACAAGAATCTAATATGATAATAAAACTCATAAATATATATATATATATATAAAAAAAGAAAAAAAAAATTCGAAATGCACTCAATCACGACTGTACGTTCGGTATTGAAATAGAAAAAGAAAAAAAAAATGTTAATAATAATATTGTAAAATATATTTTGGGAAATTCAACACAAGCATGATGAAAATTAAAGATTGTATTGTGTTGCGTGCGTGTGTGTGTATATATATATAAAAATATATATATATATATATATAAATAACAATATATTTAATTTATTCAATTCTGTCATAGAAGAGGAAATATAACGTATCTTCGAGATTCGATTAACTTGGGTAGGGAAACCCAAGAATGCGTAAAGAATGAATGAATCGGAAGTACCGAATTGTGGATTAGATAAAAATAAATTATATATATATATAGGACGAAGCGGGCGAGGGGGAGGGGAGGGCAGGGGTAGTGGAGAACGACATTAAATGGCATTGTATACGAATATTAATTAACGCGATTATTTTCTAAAATTTTCAATAACATTGCATTATTTAATACAAGGTAGCATAAGTAATTTGTAAGATTAAAACATATAAACAAAATCATATTTTTTATACTTCAAGCTCTCTTTCAATGATCCTACGATATTCATCGAAGCCTCCTTCAATGCACCGTACTGATCCTTCACCGCAGACCCATAACTCTGTACAAACCATACGTATTAATCGTTCGTCGTGCGACACTAAAATAACGCCTGCCTAGAAAACAAAACAAAAAAGAAAAAAGAAAGAAAGAGCATGTAAAATAGTAACGAAGGATAAAATATCACAAATCGTGCAAACAAACGAATATCGCAATGATAAATCATTGATGATCTTAATTAAAATTTTAAGTATAAAAATCTTACTTGACAGCTGTTGAGTGCTTTTCCTAATGCCTCGATCGATTCTATGTCCAAATGATTCGTAGGTTCGTCGAGTACCAAAAAGTTAGGCATTGCCGCACACATTAAAGCAAAAGCCACCCTTGACTTTTGGCCTCCCGATAACGAATTGATCGTTTGCAATGCTAAATCGCCACTAATGCCAAAACTACCGAGCATTCGTCTGTACTCCTCGATTGGTTTACCTAAAAAAAAAAAAATAATAATAAAAAATAATTAATTAATTAATTAATGCGAAAAAACAAACAAAATATATATATATATACACTATACACCGTACGAAACACAAATTCCTATGTGACATACCTGGAAAATGATTTTGCAATAATTCGACGGGACATACGCGCATATCCAATTGATCTACGTGATGTTGACTAAAGTATCCAAATTTCAAGTTACGATGTACGTGCACGGTGCCCCGTGTTGGACTTAATGCGCTCGTTATTATTTTTAATAGAGTCGTTTTACCCGCACCATTTTCACCGACTATACAAATACGAGATTGCAGGCTCGCCGTTAGATTTACACCGGTGAAGACGTACGAGCTATCGTTTCCAGTCTCATAACGAAATGAAACTTCGTTCAACTGAAGTATCGGAGGACTTAATGGTTCGACATCGGGGAATCGTAATGTTACCTCTCCCTCCTTTTCCATGGGCTTTAATTCTGGTCTATGAAATAAAATTAAAATTAAAATTAAATTTAATTTAATTTAATTTAAAAAAAAAAAAATGAGAGAGAGTTCGTGAAACAAATAGAGATCATAAATGATAGTATGTCGTTGATCGCGTTTCGAGGAACTTACAATTTCTCCAACATTTTTATTTTACTTTGTACACTGGAGGCACGGTTGGCATTATAACGGAAGCGATCAATGAATTCTTGCACGTGGGCCCTTTTAGCCTGCTGAGCCTCGTATTCTCTTTGTTGATTTCGTTCGCGTTCGCCTTTGGTTTTAGAAAATTGTTCATAATTACCACGATATGCCTCTATCTTTTGTCCTCGTAAATATAAAATATCCGTAGGTACCTGTTTATACGCGAACGCGATAAGTTAGAAAAAACAAGCCAAGACAAACAAAACGAAAGATGATCGAAACAAATACATTGTAAAGATGCATACAGTATCCAAAAAGTTTCTGTCGTGGGAAACAACAAGTAAAGTCGTCGGCCAGGATTGTAAATATTTCTCTAGCCAAAGTATAGCTTTGATATCGAGCATGTTCGTCGGTTCGTCTAGTAACAATAGGTCTGGCCTAGAAAAAAGTGCTCTTGCTAGAGCAAGTCTCATCCTCCAACCACCGGAAAAAGCTTTGGTAGGCCAAGACTGCCTTTCAACAGAAAATCCAAGTCCAGATAATATTGCACTTGCTTTAGCTGGCGCCTTATCAACTTCAGCCAATTGCATAGCTTCGTATATTCGAGCTAATTCTTCTCCTAATGCATCACTTGCCTTACCCCCATCCTTTTCTATCGCGGCTTGTAATTCCGTTTCTCTACTTAACAGGGCACTCCTTTCCTGATCGCATCCTAGCACCGATTCGAGAGCCGACGTATCATCGCCGGCCACTTCTTGTTCTACATGTAGAACTCGTACGTGAGATGGTATTCTAAGCTGTTTACTAAATTAATCATAATTACTAATTAATAATAATTTATTATTAATACGTTAACGATAAAAATTAATATAGCTTATATACGTTACCTTGATATCATTCTAAGCAGAGTGGTCTTACCCAGACCATTTCTACCGATTAAACCGTAACGTCTACCAAATGCGAGAGTTAAATCGGCACCTTGTAATAATACTCTATCTCCGTACGCAACATCGAAGTTTTCTATCCTGATATCTTGAGTCTTATTTACTCCGCCTTTGGTTTCCATTCTACTGTCCTTTTTACTTGTCATTTGACTGGCACTCGCCGATTCCGTAGCTTGATTTATGTTGTTTGTACGCCCAGCTATACCCAATTCATTTATGACTCTTTTCTCTTGTTTCTGTTGTAACTTAGCCTCTGCCTTTTCTAACTTTTTAGCATCCACTTTCTATCATAAAAATTATGCGATTGATCGACATTGCGATTTATAATTATTATAATAAAAATTATTAAATGATTGATTACCATGGCATCGTCTCTCGTCGTCACCCATATACTTTTAATTTGTTCTACTTGTGCTTCCAAAGTAGCAGCCATTGCTCCTAGATGAACAGGAGCATTTAATACTTTATTTACACCATTTTTTCTCCTTTCGACTTGTCCTTCTTCTGCGTTACCTTTTAACATTTCTAGTAATTTCACACATATTTCTCTGTATTAAAAAAAAAAAAAAATAAAAAAAAATAAAAAAAAAAAAGAAGAGAGAAAAATACTTAATATCTCTAGAATGAAAGTATTCCATAATGCAAATTTGTTCGTGTATAATTAAAATATATTTATATATCAAATCTAATCTTATTACTACTAATCATTCCATACTGCTTATATATAATGCATATCGCATAGTTTGCTTCTATCGTATTGTAAATAATTATATTTCCGAGTATCATATTAGAAACGAATTGTTGGACATCTATGTTTAAAATCTTCCTCATAAGAATTACAATGGCAATTCGTACAAAAAAAAAAAAAAAAGAAAAAAAAAAACAAGAAAACAAAAACAAACGATTAAAAGATAAATATGACAATCAGAAAAAATTAGAAAATAAATGACAAGTAACCTATAAAGAATGTTTGTAAACACAGATTTATAAGCCTACGACTACAAAAAGTCGATTATACGTGAGTGTAAATTCGAGTTTTACAGACCTAACCTCGTTTTCTGATTTATCAGCTACTTCATGTAAAACCTCCCCGATAGCCTCGTAAATCTCATCGCCATCTTCAAAATCATCTTTGGAACTATCTAAAATACCTACACCGAACAAAATTAATCGTATTGTTTGAATTACATCATTGTGAACTTTTTAAGGCACATTTTTTTTCATAGGTTAATCAGTAAAAATGTACCTTCTACGTATTGATATAAATCATCGTCTATCGTTGGAAATTGACTACGAATATATTCACCGCACGTTGCCATATTATCCGGAATATTTTGAGAAAGTTTCAATATAAATTTCTTAACAATAAATTAGAAAAACGTCTTGCTTGACGGGCCAAACGTCAAACGTTCTTTGATCTTCATGAACACATGTTTACGCCATTTTGAAATATGATTTCGTCGTCGTCGAGAGATCGATCCGATAACGGTTTACTATTTTTAAGTAAAATATTATTTTATCACGTAAGTTTAATTAAATTATTATTTGAAGTAATCGATTTTTGATATCAGATGTATGTTAACGACAAGTTCCTTTTCTTAATTGTCCTTTTGTCGAGAGTCCTATATATATTGCACGATAGTCGCCATCTTAAAACTATTCAGAAGTCATTCCTCCTTGCTCGTATTACAATATCCTCTTATGTGTTGACATTATCAATAATTAAACTTCCGTATTAGGAGGATCATATTTCAGGATATAAACACAATTGAAATTTTTGGAAATAGTTGAGATATTATTGATAAAATGTGTGTAAAGAAACAAAAGATCGAAAGTGAAATTTACGATGCGAGCAACGGTATGAGAACTATGGTGAATCAAATTATTAGGGATTAAGTCGATAGAAGAGTCACCGATCTCTTTCTTTATTGAAAACACTTTGCTTATTTGTAACTGTAAAGTGAACGATCGAATAAACAATTACATAGTTGTATAAAGTATCAAGAAAATGGCGACAGATGTGGAGGAATCAGATACCGATGATCACGAAAGACCAGCTCCGCCAAAACGACAACGTACACGATGCGTTAAGGTCGATGAAAATTATTGGGAAACGGTAATTATTTATTAAAATTTCAGAGAGACTTTTACAAGACATTGTTATAAGATTAAGTATTTATTACTTTAATTAATTGCCTGATATATATATATATATATGTGTGTGTGTTTGTATGTATATGTATATATATATACACCTTGAAATGTAATTTCATTCGTACAGAACAGCTTGTTGTATTACCATGAAATAAATAATCTAATTTTGTTAATGAAACTTTTAAATTATCAGGATAAAACATCGTACGACAGCGAACATACAGTACAAGATGCAGAAAATGTTGAGCACGAAGATATCGAAAGACGAGAGAAATTAAGGCGATGGCAAGCTTGCCAAGTGGCAAAAGGATTTGTAGACAATACTATTAATAAAATGCTGGAAAATTTTATCTTACCAGCCGAATCATATTCCGTGGAAAATCCGGAATGTCGTGTATTTAGGGGAAACGATATGGAAAATACGGCTGTAATGATGGCAATTCGTAATCACGGTTTGGTTCAAACGGCAGAACAAGGTTCTCAATCCGATAACTTCTATAATAATGAGACACCTTGGACAAATAATGATAATACAAATGTATCGTGTTGTCCATCCAATAATGTGCAAGATACAGAAGATATTTCTAATTCCATAGCTGCATCATCAACAAATTCTTTGAAATCAAATGATCCTGTTGAGGTACCACAGTGTAATGGGTCGACTTGGGACGTTGGTAAAATAGCGGATAACGATCAACAAGAAGATTTCTTAGAGCGGGCTGTAGCAGAAGCTATAAAGAAAAAGGGCTTAAGTGCTCTGAGTGTAGACTACGGATGAAGTGTTTCTTTTCATTAATTGCCATAAAAATGTATTGATACAAACATGGTATTATTATATATAAGACTATTATATACATGCATGGTATATAATAGCAATAACTTTGTTCTTATTCTTTAGAAACTTTATTCGTACAACACAGTTAATTTTATCTATAGTATATGTCAATATTAAAAAGACTATATATATATATCAACCACCCGTGTTCTCAAAAATTAATACTTGCTGGTGTATTTTAACATCAAAATATGCTTGCATTACGATCAGAGCTTTTTTTGCGATTGATTATTGACGAATGGAATGAATAATATAAATTTCTTTCTTGACTATAAATTCTTTTGATAACTAATTATTATTATTTGTTCACTTATTTATACTAATATGAAATTTATTATAAACAGAACTGTCTACATAAAAAATGACAATATAAATATATATAAATATAAACATACATATATATATATATATTTATATATACATATAGGCACGTTAAGACTGTAGTACCAGGCATGTTTTATTTTTTATCAGATTGTGTGTACCTCTGCTTAATTTTAATTTACGTCCTTTATTAAAAAGATGTCATAACATTGAAATTAATAAGAAAACTGAATTATATCCCCTTTACTCTGTATCGTGCATATGTTTTTTCAAACGTGCCTCCTCTTTACTTGTAAGTAAATATAAAATAAAAATTACAATTACGTTGTAATTTACGAAAGCAGAATTTTATAAACGATAAACTTACAAAAGTATTCCGGAAACGTAGGAAAAGAAAAATAAATATAGAAAGAAAGAGATAGAGGGAAAGAGAAATTTAAAAAGATTCTATAATCTCAAGAGAATCGTGAGGAAGAGCCGGTGAAATCGTACGTTTCTTCGAGGATTAAGATATATATATATATATATACATATAATAAAAAACAAAAAATTAAAAAATAAAATAAAAATAGAAAAATAGTAGCATGGTAAAAGAAAATGAAAGAAAAGAGTTTGGCTTTCCGAAAAGTGAAAAGTAGTAATAAGATAATGGGACAAAGCAGCATCGAAGAGGGATAAGTGAGTACAATGGTGAGACGGGGGGAGGAAGGGAAGAGGAGAGAGAGAGAGAGAGAGAGAGAGAGAGAGAGAGAGAGAGAGAGAGAGAGAGAGGAGAAAGGTTTTTCGAGGCTGTCGCAAAAGAGTAGAAGAAGGGGTGGGGGAGGGGGGAGGTTTCAAGAACAACGGGAAGTGCAAGAGCGAGCAAAGACCGACCGTAGTATTCGCGCGTCTGCTGACTGTTCCGTAGAGTCCCGAGCAGGCACGAGTACGAATCGTGTAAGGGGGGGAGAGTAGCGTCTAGGAAGGGGAGGGAACGTGCTCTCTATCTCTATCTCTCTCTCTCAAGGCGAAACAAAAGAAAGAGAAAGCGAGAAAGAGGAGAGAGAAAGAGAGAGAGAGAGAGAGAGAGAGAGAGAGTGATAGATGGAGTAAGTGAGGAAGGAAGGGAGAAAAGGAGAGAAAGGATCGGTGGAGTGGGGATAGATAGTAGAGTAGAAGATCGGCAGTGGCGGTGTCGGTGACGGTGACGGGACGGTGGTGGTGGGGGTGTCAGCGTCGGTAGTGGTGGGGGAAGGGACCGAGAGGAACCGACGAATCGCGAACGAGAGAAGGGTGAGAGAGAGAGAGAGAGAGGCCACGGGCAGTGGGTGCACACGTACAAGGCGTAGTGACTGCACGCCGAGAGAGTCGGAACGCGGAGCGAGCGAACGAGCGAGCGTCGGGCGAACTCACAACGCGTTGATGTCGCATTTCCGTACTGTTTTTTTTTTCTACACGTTATAATATATATATATATATACACACATATATATATATATGTATCGTCGTACGTATTAAAGGTACGAGACACCGATATTCTCAAAGTTCAATCGTGGAGTCGCGGCCGGTCTTAATATATTATTAATTAAATCCGTTCGTCGGTTCATCAAAACGATGGCATCGGACGAGGAGGTTGAGGAAAGCTACGCGGGTGAGTGTGAATCGGAAGAGAGAAAGAGAGAGAGAAGGAACACTGTGGTGTCGCCGATACCGCCGGAAAAGTTGCGTGTCCTCTCGTCGGCTAGGCAGGACGCGCGCTTTTCGTAATGATGGCTGCCATGTCAATCGCTTCTCGTTGTTTTCCTTTTTCCTTGTTTGTTTTCCCTTTTTTTCCTTCTTTTCCTTTTTCTTTTCTGTTTTTCGTTTCTGTTGCCCGTTTTCGTTCTTTCTTTTCCCCCCTCTTTCTTCTTCTTCTTCTTCCTCTTCTTTTTCTCTCTTTTTTTTGCCTTTACTCTCTCTCTCTCTTTTCTCTTTTCTCAAATATTTTTTTTCTTGCCTCGAAAATCAGTCAGCAATACGGAACAAAACGCATCGAAAGAAGATTTTGTGTCCTTGCGATCTTGTATTTCGAAGTGTTCTTCTCTCTTTCTCTCTCTCCCTCTCCCTCTCCCCCTTCTTCTGTCTCGCTCATTTTTTCTCTCTCCTCTCCTCTCTCTCTTTCTCTACCTACCTGCCTGCCTACCTGCCTACCCTGGTTCTCTCTCTCTCTTTCTCTCTTTCTCTCTTTTCATCTCTTTCTTACTCTCGAATGCCGATCGCCGTTCGATTCAAAGGCGCGAGAATTTATTTCTTTGGGTATAGTTTATTTATTTATTTTATTTTATTTTATTTTATTTTTTTTTTTTATCATCATTATTACTTATGTATTTATTTATTTTTTGTAATAAAGCTTCCCGAAAAGTTCGATGTAAAATTTGCGATCGTCAAACGACGTTGGGTACGTTAACACACATTTTCGCGCCTTGTCCAGGATTGATGATCGATCCCTAAGATCGAGTGTCATGGGGAACATGATTCACAACGTTCGGAAAGCGATCGGCTTTTGACCGTCGACCGCGCGTGCCGGAAAACTTGCTCGAAAAACCGCATGGATGTGTTGTCTCCTTCTTCTTCTTCCTCTTCTTCCTCTTCTTCTCGTCCCTTTCACAACTTTATAATATCTTTCATATCGCTTGATTTTCTTTAAAGGGATAAAAAAACATAATATTAATTTTCATTCATTTATTTATTTATTTATTTATTTATTTTTCTTTTTTACTATCTCAGCCTTCGTTTCGTTTGTTTACATTTGCAACAATCGAGCGCATTTATAATAAATAAACGACTCTTTTGCAACGATCATCGTCCAAATCGAAAATAGTTGGGAATGTATAATAGAATTTTTGAAGCGACTATTATTAATAATAATAATAATAATAATAATAATAATAATAATAATAATAACAACAAGCATGCGCGCCTATAAACATTATTTTCAATACCGATCGTTCTATATATACGTTTGCTTCTTATTCGACTTAGTCGCGAAATAAATGAGGAATTTTGAATCGAACGAAACATATATCCGTTTTTTCTTGTTTCGTTCAATCTAAACGTTATTATCGGTTTACTTACTACCGTTGTTATATTACTTCTGGTATTTTCCTCCTCCTCCTCCTCCTCCTACTCCTCCTCTCTCATAGTATACGTTATTACTATATTATTGTTCTACTATTACTATTATTACTTTGTACTATGTTTTATACAGTAACGGCGAACGTGAAATTATTCACAAAATATGTCGCAATGAGTACTCGTTTGTCCCCGTGTGGATGTTTTGTCGATATTATTATTATTATTATTATTATTATTATTATTATTATTCTTGTTATTATTATTATTTTTATTATTATTATTATTACCATTATCATAATTATTTTTCTAGGTAGTAACATCATGACGCTCGCTTCGGTTTTTGAAGTATCTAGTGCAGCTGTGTGTAGTACTTCGTGACTGACACACTTATAGGGTTGTTATAATAGCCGGTTCAGTGTGCGCGATTATAAAATATTGAGAATCTTACGATTAACCTCCTTTCGATAATACGCGTGAGATAGTATATATATGTATATATACACATATATTTGTTTTCTTTTTCCTTCCTACAGCATTTGTTTCGAAATAATTTCGGGAGGCTTACGGGATCGATCGAGAGAGTACGATAAGATTATGAATAAATACTTCGTATGCGTTATGCCCTTTGAAAGAAAATGGCGGACGCACACTCGCACAAAGCATTCGCCGAACGCGGATTAGTCTGTAATAATTTGTACATTTTTGTTAAACTCGCTGGTGCATAATACCATGCACACGTTACTATCGTAAGCCGATTTTTCTCGTGTTTCTTATCATCAACGACTGGCCGTCGTAATAGTTTCGAAAGATAGTGAAAAATAGCTTTTATATAAGTTTAAAATTTTGGTTTTAATAACCGTCAATCGTTCCTTTCAGGTATTAGAATATGGACGGTTAGTAAACTACGTTCTAACGCATATATCTCTGTCATAAATAGTAATATTTCCATTTTGGAGGGAAACCTTCGTATCCGTTTTGTGATTTGTTATTGTGACATTTTGGGATGTTTTGTGATTTGTTTAAAAAAAAAAAAAAAAAAAAAGAAAAAAGAAGAAAAAGAAAAAAAAATTTTTCCCTCGAACGTCGTATTACCGTTTTAATCGTCATTTCAGTTCTCACGGTGCATTCTTATTTTTTTATATATTATTGTTGTAATTATTTCTTATTGCTTTTACATTTTATTGATTTTGTCAGAGTTCAAGTGCGGTTTTCATTTTTGCCAAACCCAACTTATAATCACCATTCACATATTGATTTTGTCTGCTTAATACATATAGGAACAACTATATATATATATATATATATATATATATATATATATATATATATATATATATATATATATATATAAATGATATGTACATATATATATATATGCATGTATAATAATAACCTGTAGAATAAAGCATTAGTTCTTTTGAAGAATCAATTGCTTCAGAACATTATTTTTTATGTTTTAATTCAATTAATTTCTTCGGTTTTGTCTACATTTGAATTGATTTTATCTTGATTTTTTGGTTATGTTCTATTGAAATATTATATTAATATGAAATGTTCAGGGGAAGATGATCTGGATGAAACTGGAGGTCAAGTTTCTAATATTAGTCAACAAGTAGATGGCTCATCTGATGCAGAGAAATCTCCAATATTAGTAAGCGGTTTTTTTTATTTATATATGTTATATATATATATATATATATATATATATATATATATATCTTTCTAATTATAAATGAACTTATGAAATTCGATGTATAAACATTAATTGTACCTATTCGTAGGAAGAGGACGATGATTATGAACCAGAAGAGAGAAAGAAAAAGAAGGGTAAAAAGCGGAAAGCGCGCAGCGAAGATAAAAAAGGCAAGAAAAAGAAGAAAAAGAAAAAGTCTGATTCAGGAGATGTAAATATTATTGTATATATATATTGTACAAGTAATTTTTATATGTATATGTTTTTTCCCCCCTCGCAATAAGCCTTATTTGGAAAATATTAGGAAAGTGATTTCGGCGGTGGGGATGTTGGCGATGCAGCTGGAGACGACAGCGACTATGCGGGCAATAGGAAGAGTAGGAAATCTTCGTCTAGGAAATCATCCAGTCACAACGAATCGGCTACGCAAGGACAGGAACCCACAACTGGAATGCCAACGATAGAGGAAGTTTGCAACACCTTTGGTTTAACCGACGTACAAATAGAATACTCTGATGCGGATTTTCAAAATTTAACTACGTACAAACTGTTTCAACAACATGTTAGACCACTTTTAGCAAAGGAAAATCCTAAAGTAAGTGATTTTATTATTTAGAAAAAGACAGGTAATCATGTTCCTTTTTCTTTCCCTCCTACTTTCTTTCTTTCTTCTTTTTTTTTTTTTTTCTTTTCTTTTTTCTTCCTTTTCTGTTTAAACTGTAAGCGTTTTACAATTTGTTTCCACCGTGCGTTTATGCGCAGGTTCCAATGTCCAAACTGATGATGCTGGTAGCGGCCAAGTGGCGAGACTTCTCCGAGCTGAATCCGCACACCCAACCGGATGCAGATGCGTCGTCTACGAACGTGGACGACGATAGCAGAAACGTAAGAACAAATCGCAGCGGCCCGGTCCAAGAGGCAGAGGACGAGGAGGACGACGACGAGGATAGCGATCGAAAAAGGAAGTCTAGGGGGACTAGGGCTAAAAAAGGCAAAAAAGCATCTAAAGTACCAACGCTTAAAATAAAACTTGGAAAACGTAAAAGGGGAAGTTCAGTATGTGATTTTTAATTGATTGCAACAATTCCGTGATGTTGTGCAATTAATTTGAGTTATTTGCTGCTTGTGTAATTGGTGTCCTTTAATTAATTAGGACGAAGAGGCTGAGGGAAGCGGGGCAGGTTCCGATCGCGATTCCGACATGGAGTTCGAGCAGATGCTGGCCAACGCAGAAAAGGGATCAGGTGGGGATGGAAACATGAAGGCTGGCGTGGAGGAGGGCGAAGTGGAACCACCGGCAGAACCTCCTGTTCGCAGAAAGGCGAAGACCAAAATTGGCAACAAAACTAAGAAGAAAAAGAAGACAAAAACTACGTCCAAATTTCCGGACGGAGAGGAAGGCCTTCAGGTAAAGAGTTTCGCTTATACAAAATTTGTATATTTTGCAACGAACCAAGATATATATATATATATATATATATATATATATATATATATATATATAATTCTTTTTTACTCAACGCTATAAAAAAGAATTTTCTTTCCTTTTTGTTTGTCCATCCTCCTCCCCCGCTTATATTCAGACCGATCATCAAGATTACTGCGAAGTGTGTCAACAAGGCGGAGAGATCATATTGTGCGATACCTGCCCGAGAGCATATCATTTGGTGTGTTTGGAGCCAGAATTGGAGGAAACGCCGGAAGGAAAATGGAGTTGTCCTCATTGCGAAGGAGAAGGTATTATTGCAGGTACCTTCCTTGCACTCCCGATCCCTTTTTCCTACCCGTCACGTCAGTTCAACTATGCTGTCAAATTTGTATTACAAATTGTTTTTATTATATATATTGATTAGGTGCGGCAGAGGACGACGACGAACACATGGAGTTTTGTAGAGTTTGTAAAGATGGCGGTGAATTGTTGTGTTGCGATAGTTGCACAAGCGCCTATCATACGCATTGTTTAAATCCTCCCCTTTCAGAAATTCCAGACGGTGACTGGAAATGTCCTAGGTGTTCTTGTCCGCCATTGCGTGGCAAAGGTAAACCGTCCTTTTTTTCTTTTTTTTTCTTTTTTTTTTTTTCTTCTTCCTTATACCGATCAAATAATAATTTTTGTATGTACACGTATATATTACTTTTTTTCCACTTTAGTTGCAAAAATATTAACGTGGAGGTGGAAAGAGTGCCCGGAAACGCCATCGGAGGAACCATCGACGAGCAAAGCAGCGCCAAAGCAACGTAAAATACGGGAGTTTTTCGTAAAGTGGGCAGATATGTCCTATTGGCATTGCGATTGGGTAACGGAATTACAATTGGACGTTTTCCATCCGCTTATGTTCAGGTAATTAAACGAATACGCTCGAGATACGAATGAGTGCCTTAAATTATAAGAAAAAAAAAAATAAATAAATAATAATAATAATAATAATAATAAAAGATGATTCGTAAGGGGAAGGGATATGGTGGTTTGCTTCATTGGATTCTTACTTTCAGAAATTACTCGCGCAAATACGACATGGACGAACCACCGAAATTGGAGGAGCCATTGGATGAGAGTGACTCTCGCGTGAAGAGATTGAAGGAACAAGATGGTGCTACAAATAGAGATGAATATAATTTAGAGGAACGATTTTATCGGTATGGCGTACGCCCTGAATGGCTCGTTGTTCATCGTGTCATTAACCACAGACTTCAACGAGACGGCCGGGCAATATATCTCGTTAAATGGCGAGAACTTGGCTACGATCAGGCTACTTGGGAGGATGAACACGAGGATATACCGGGATTGAAACAGGCCATAGAATATTATTTAGATTTAAGGGCAGCCAATTGTTGCGATGGCAGTTCGTCTCGTAAGGGTAAGAAAGGTAAGAATTTTTACGATATTTTTCTTCTTCTTCTTCTTCTTCTTCTTTTGTTTTATTTATTTATTTTATTTTTTATTTTTTTTATTTTTTTCACAATATAACAATACTTGACAGGCAAAGGTAAGAAGTCTAAAACACGCGAACTGATCGACGACGAGGAGAGAACACCGAAACGTTACACACCGCCACCCGATAAACCGACGACCGATCTTAAGAAAAAGTACGAACGTCAACCGGAATATTTGGATCAAACGGGAATGCAATTGCATCCTTATCAATTGGAGGTAATTGTTCCTTCATTCCTATGATAATTTAACAACTAATAATAATTGAGAATATTTGACGTGTGACATTGTTCTTGTTTTTTTTTTTTTTTTTTTTTTTTTCTCCCTCTCCCTGCACAGGGTTTGAATTGGTTGAGGTATTCCTGGGGACAAGGGATAGACACGATATTGGCAGACGAGATGGGTCTAGGTAAAACCATACAGACGATAACATTTTTATATTCCCTTTATAAAGAAGGCCATTGCAAGGGACCCTTTCTCGTATCCGTACCGCTCTCGACTATCATCAATTGGGAACGTGAATTTGAAACATGGGCGCCCGATTTTTACTGCGTCACCTATGTCGGTCAGTACGAGCTTGCCTGCTTTTTATTTATTTATTTATTTATTTATTTATTTATTTATTTATTTTTAATCGTTACGATTTATATCCATTTTTTTTTTTTTTTTTTTTTTAACTTTTTTTTCCCTCTATCACACTAATCGTTCACGTATAATCGAAAATTTACGTTGTCGTTCGTTTTGAAATACAGGCGACAAGGATAGCAGAATGGTGATACGCGAGAACGAATTGTCGTTCGAGGAGGGTGCCGTACGTGGCATTCGAGCTTCGAAGATTCGTTCGTCTCAAATCAAGTTCAACGTATTGTTAACGAGTTACGAATTGATATCCATCGATTCGGCATGCCTTGGTTCGATAGATTGGGCCGTGCTCGTGGTCGACGAGGCTCACAGATTGAAGTCGAATCAGTCGAAATTTTTCCGATTACTCGCCTCGTACAATATTGCGTACAAACTTTTGTTGACCGGTACGCCGTTGCAAAATAATTTGGAGGAATTGTTTCATCTGTTGAACTTCCTCTGCCGGGACAAATTCAACGATCTGGCGGCATTCCAAAACGAATTCGCCGATATCTCGAAGGAGGAACAAGTGAAAAAATTACACGAGATGCTTGGTCCCCACATGTTGCGACGATTGAAGGCCGACGTCTTGAAGGTGCGTTGTTTAATGCGTTTACATTTTTTTTTATTTATTTATTTATTTTTTTCTAACCCCATTTTTCTTTAATCTCCATCGTCGTGAATATTATTATTCCAACAGAATATGCCGAGCAAATCGGAATTCATAGTGAGGGTAGAATTGTCGCCTATGCAAAAGAAATATTACAAGTACATACTGACGCGAAACTTCGAGGCCCTTAATCCAAAGGGCGGTGGACAACAGGTATCGTTGTTAAACATAATGATGGATCTTAAGAAGTGTTGCAACCATCCCTACCTGTTTCCCGCGGCATCGCAAGAGGCGCCCACCGGACCCAACGGAAATTACGAGACGTCGGCGCTTATAAAGGCAGCCGGAAAATTGGTTTTGTTGAGCAAGATGTTGAAGAAATTGAGGGACGACGGTCACAGAGTACTGATATTCTCACAGATGACCAAGATGTTGGATATACTCGAGGATTATTTGGAGGGAGAGGGTTACAAGTACGAGAGAATAGACGGTAACATTACGGGAGCTCAGAGGCAGGAAGCGATCGATAGATTCAACGCTCCAGGAGCCCAACAATTTGTGTTTTTATTGTCCACGCGTGCCGGCGGATTGGGTATTAATCTTGCAACGGCGGATACCGTGATCATTTACGATTCCGATTGGAATCCGCACAACGACATACAGGCGTTCAGCAGAGCCCACAGAATCGGTCAAGCAAACAAAGTTATGATCTATAGGTTCGTCACTCGTAACTCGGTTGAAGAGAGGGTTACGCAGGTAGCCAAACGTAAAATGATGCTTACGCATTTGGTCGTTCGACCGGGCATGGGCGGTAAAGGTGCTAATTTCAGCAAACAAGAACTCGATGATATCCTTCGGTTTGGTAAGTTTTTATCGGACGACAAATATCTATTTATATATATCACATATACACACACGCGCGCGCGCGCGTCTTATTCTCGTCCTACTAGTCTCGTCCAGCGCTCAGCGGTGACAGAAAAATATGATGTAGTAGAGTGTTGCTCGAATAAAAAAAAAAAAAAAAGGAATTTAATATGTCAAATCCTAACAAGTTTCCCCCCCATTTTTCTCTATCCAGGTACCGAGGAATTATTTAAGGAGGAAGAGGGTAAGGAAGACGAGGCAATTCACTACGACGACAAAGCAGTTGCCGAATTGTTGGATAGAAGCAAGGAAGGTATCGAGCAAAAGGAGAATTGGGCAAATGAGTACTTAAGTTCGTTCAAAGTCGCCTCGTACGTAACGAAGGAAGGCGAAACCGAAGAGGAAGCGGATACCGAGATAATAAAGCAGGAAGCCGAAAATACCGATCCAGCGTATTGGATAAAATTGTTAAGGCATCATTACGAACAACAACAAGAGGATATAGCGAGGACGCTTGGAAAGGGTAAGAGGGTACGGAAACAGGTTAATTATAACGACGGCGGTGTTACGGGCGATCAGGGTGCCAGGGATGATCAACCGTGGCAAGAGAATTTGTCGGATTACAACAGCGACTTTAGCGCGCCGAGCGACGACGACAAGGAGGACGATGATTTCGACGAGAAGGGCGACGGCGATTTGTTGTCGCGTAGAAGCAGACGAAGATTGGAGAGGCGAGACGAGAAGGACAGGCCTCTTCCGCCTTTACTTGCGCGAGTTAACGGTAACATCGAGGTATTGGGTTTTAATGCTAGACAAAGGAAGGCATTCCTAAATGCTATAATGCGTTACGGCATGCCACCGCAAGATGCATTTAACTCCCAATGGTTGGTGAGGGATTTGAGAGGAAAGTCCGAAAAAAATTTCAAGGCATACGTTTCCCTCTTTATGCGACATCTTTGCGAGCCAGGTGCCGATAACGCCGAAACGTTTGCCGATGGCGTACCGAGGGAGGGCCTTAGCCGGCAACACGTATTAACGAGAATCGGTGTGATGTCGTTGATTAGGAAAAAGGTTCAAGAGTTCGAACACATTAATGGATATTATTCGATGCCAGAAATGATTCGCAAACCAGTTGAACCTGTAAAGGTAGACGCCACTGTTGCTGGTACTGGTGGTGCTGGTGCTGGTGCCGGTGCCGGTGGTGCTGGTGGTGCTGGTGGTACTGGTGGTGTTGGTGCTGGTGGTACTGGTGACGGAGCTACGGGGACTAGCAGTACAAGCGCAACACCTGCCACCTCGAACGCACCAAGCCCAAGTCCTGCAGCCACGCCAACGCCCACGTCCGCATCCGGCACGATGACCGGTGATAATAACAAAGCCAATGCCGACTCATCGGAGACAAAGGATTCCAAGGACGACCAAAAGGAAAAGGAGGTTTGTTCGTTGTTTGGGGAAACCTTGATATTATTGGCTTTTAATCGTCGAACGTTCTTGATTTTCTTCTCTCATACTCGACCCACGCACTAACCCCACCCCTCTCCTCTCCCCGTCTCCCCTTTTTATTCTTCCTTTGAAATTTTCCATATCCGTTAAATAAACCTTTCGCTTGTGCGAAATTCCTTTTAGGGTAATGACTCTAAAGACCCGAAGGAAGATTCGAAAGACAAGGACGAGGACGAGGGTAACAAGGACAAGGATAAGGATAAGGAAGAAATTAAAAAGGAAATAAAGAAGGAAATTAAGAAGGAGGAAAAGGAAACGGAGACGGACATATCGGACAAGGATAAGGATAAGAGCGGCGATGGTAAAGACGAGAAGGGTACGACGAAGCACGATGTTAAAACGGAGACGGGGGAAAATAAGCAAAAGGAATCCGAGGAGGATGTTGTTATCGTTAAGGACGACGAGGAGGAAACGGAGAAACGAGAGGTATTTCTACTCTTTTTTTTTTTTTTTTTTTTTTTTTACGATCGTAAAGGTAATGTTTTATTTGATAGCTTTCATTTTTTTTTCTTTTCTTTTTTTTTTCGATGGTAATCGTAATCAAAGATTAAATGACAAATCATTCGTAAATCATTTTTTCTTTTTTTTTTTTTTTTCTTTTTTTTTCGATGGTAATCATAATCAAAAATTAAACGACAGGACAAGGATACGAAGGAGAAGGATACTAAGGACTGTGATTCTGAAATACTTAAACCGAAGCGTAAATTCATGTTCAACATTGCCGACGGTGGTTTCACGGAGCTTCATACTTTGTGGTTGAACGAGGAAAAGGCAGCGGTACCCGGCCGCGAATATGAGATTTGGCATAGAAGACACGATTACTGGCTGTTGGCCGGTATAGTTACTCATGGATACGGTCGTTGGCAGGACATACAAAATGATATACGGTAAAAAAAAAAAAAAAAAAAAAAAAAAAGCTTGAACGACGAACAAAACAACCTCTTCGACGTAATATTGTCTGATATTTCGAGGCCAATATCGATAAGAGTTTTTGTCGTTAACGAACGATTAATTTTAATTTCCCGTTTTACTCGTTTGCCCGATAGATTCGCTATAATAAACGAGCCCTTCAAGATGGACGTTGGGAAGGGTAACTTTCTAGAGATAAAGAATAAATTTTTGGCGAGGCGTTTCAAGCTTCTCGAACAGGCATTGGTTATAGAGGAACAATTGAGGAGGGCAGCGTACCTGAACCTAACGCAGGATCCAAATCATCCTGCGATGAGCCTCAATGCCCGATTCGCCGAGGTCGAGTGCCTTGCCGAATCGCATCAACATCTTAGCAAGGAAAGCCTCGCCGGCAATAAGCCTGCGAACGCAGTATTGCACAAGGTTCGGATTAGTTAGTTAGTTAATCGGACAATAACGGAGAATTGATTTATTATTATTATTATTATTATTATTATTACTATTATAAGTCGGTGTGATTTATTGACACAGTTTATATTTGTGTATACATATTCACAGAGTGTATAATTTTGATATCCTTTATAGGTGTTAAATCAATTGGAGGAATTATTGTCGGACATGAAGTCGGACGTTAGTCGTTTGCCGGCGACATTGGCGCGCATACCTCCGGTCGCTCAAAGATTACAAATGTCCGAGAGATCGATATTGAGCCGATTGGCGGCAACCGCCCCTGGTGGTAACAGTTCTCAGGCAGGTCAGGCCGCATTATTGGCCCAACAATTTCCCGCTGGCTTTTCCGGAGGACAATTGCCGGCGACCTTCGCGGGGGCCGCCAATTTTGGAAACTTTAGACCGCAATACTCAGTACCGGGTCAACCACCTCAAGGTTTCACAGGTCAGTGAGACCGATACCACCACCACCACCATCACCACCACCGTAACAACCACCACCGCCCACCCCCACCTCGCCCGAAACAAGAACAATTGTCAACTTGATACGAAGAGATATTGATTCTTTCTATCGTAGCTTGAACGTAAAATATATATTTGGAATTCTTTTGAAAGAATTCGCATCATTGGCGCTGGTTGCATTAATTCAACAATAACGATAACAACAACATCTACTACTATTACTACTACTACTACTATTACTATTATTACTACTACTCTACTACTACTACTACTACTACTACTACTACTGCTACTACAATAATAATCGACGTTAACAACAACAACAACAACAACAACAACAACAACACAGAATAATATTGCGCTGTATTATTTTCTTTTTCTTCTTACAATATGATTTTTAGCTGAAGTTACATTATAAAAGAGGTGGTAAGATTTTTAAAGCGTAATACACTTTATTATTAAATTACATTATATCTCTGTATTTATTATGTGTACATTCGGCAACTAGCATCAAGAGTTCATGTTTTATATCAATGCAAGCGGTCTCTTTACCCAAGGGACATGGATTATTTTTTCTAAATATATATATATATATATATATATATATATATATATATATCGGTGCATGCGTGCATGTACGCATGTATGCTTATATGCATCATACATACATACATACATCATAAATACATGAATATATATATATATATATATATATACACATGATATTAAAGAATGATTTGTATCTCTCGATCGAGCCGCTGTGTGTATCCATGTAATGTTAAGAGTACGTTTTACTTAAATTTATTTAAGAACAAATAATTTTATTTGGAATTTACAACTTTAAGGTGTGCTGATTTAAACGACGATATGTATTCTTGTAATTTATTCGTAAAAAGAAAAAAGGATAAAAAAAGGACAAAAAAAAGTAAATAAATAAATAAATAAATAAATAAATAAATAAATAAATAGTGACAATAGTTCGCTCGGATGCAAGAAAAAAATAAAAGGGATTAATTAGCCAACTCTGGCGTTTAATAAGTGAGATATATATATATATACATACATACATACATACATACGTACATACATGCATACATACATACATGCATACATACATACAATACATACAATACATACATACATACATATATATATATTATCAGGAGTCAATAATAATTTCTTCGAATTTCATTATGGAAATTCGTCAGGATATAATACGAGACAGAGAAAGAGAGAAAGAGAGAGAGAGAGAGAGAAAGAGAGAGAAAGAGGACATTGAACAAAGGCAATCATTTTAGTTAAGACTGACATTTGATATTGTATCCGAGAGATTGTCACGCGTGATGTACTATTGTAATAATGCACGGGTTATGTTGTTAGTTATATGACGATAAATATATACATATATATATATACATATATATATATATATATATATATATATATATATATATATTTCTTTTCTTTTCTTTTTTATTGTATCTCACAAATTCGATGCTCGGCCGTCAATTTTTCAAGTCAAAACAATATTATATATATATATATATATAATAGGGGTAAGGTGAGTGAAAGAAAGAAAGAGAAAGAAAGAAAAAAAAAAAAGAAACAAAGTGTTTGTATGATCAGCAGGAATAAATTTATTCATTCACCCAAAACATTTCGTATAATTCGAATATGAGAGAGGGTAAAAAAAAAAAAGACACGTACACGCAAACACAAACACAAAACACAGACCACATAAAACAATTGAGATAAAGAAGACGGAGATAAAACGCGATGTGTGACGTTTTTAATAATCAACGGATTTAAAATTTGCGATATAATAATGATAATAATGATAATGATAAATAAATAAATAAATGAATGAATAAATAATAATAATAATAATAATAATAATAATAATCATCATCATCATCATCAACACGCACACGCGCATACACACAACACATGGATGTCATATACTTACAATAGAAAAGGAAAAGTAAATTTCTTTTAACACTGTACGTCTACAATATATGCTTCGAAATTTTGTCTTCTACCTTACCTAAATTTAGAACTAACTTTAATAATAATAATAATAATAATAATAATAATAATAATAATAATAATAATAATTAATAATTAATAATATTTGTACATACATTGTCGCGTTGCAATTTCAAAAATATCATAGTTGTAAATGGCCAAAAAAAGAGAAAAACAAAGTAAACCAGATTATCTCGTGCCCCTCCCGCCCCTCATGCATTACTACTGCGACATTGGTTGAACGACTAATGTAATTAAGTGTGAAACGAAAAAAAAAAAAATAGAGAAAAAGGAAGAAAACGAAGAATTTGACGACGGCGTTGCGTGAGTATATGTATTAATAATTCGCTCTTTTTTTTTTTTTTACAGGCCTCTCCCCTCATCTCTTGCCTGTCAGCATTATATTTGCGAACATTCAAACATCTTGCTTTCTACTCGTGAAATCTGCCAAAATTATTTGTTACTTGGGCATTAATAATTCTTATTTTCTTTCTTTCTTTTTTTTTTTTTTTTATTTTTAGGTACGATTAATTAAAGGGGTTAAAAACGGGGGAATATGGAAATGAATGAGAATCGTATTTAACATACGAATCGTTCGTTTTGTTCTTCAACGATTTTTGTTTATCTTATATACGTAATATGCACGCACGTAGTAATAACAAAAAAGAAAACAAACAAACAAAAGACCACACGAATACGTAGGATTTTGTATCTTTAATGTAAGTTTAAAAAATGTTACAATTCGATGGCGACGAGCGAGAGACATCGACGTATTTTAGATAGAATTAAAATATGAAAAAGAATTTATTCCAAAGTACATTAGCATCATTAATGAGAAAGTGTGTGTACGTGTAGTATATATATATATATGTGTGTGTATATATTTATTATCCGTGGACGTTGAGAAAAACGTAACGAATATAATAATATCGAAAGCAATATTCATGATAATAATTTAACCGGACGATGCGTCCTTGCCGCTTTGTCTTTGTTGCACCATCTCCCTGAGATTATTTTCACTCTCCTTGAGGCTCTTTTGCAAATAAGTTTTATTGTTCTCCAACGTTTGCACCTTCTCGTCCACAGACTTCATTCTGTTCTCCAAGCCGATTTTAATGCTCTCGATGTCGTCGAATAAAAACATACGGCCGATCGACTCGTACGTTCTCGTGTCCGGCGGCAAAGAGGTTATCTCCTTGACGGTTAGCTGCGCACGTTGTTTCGTACGTTTCAATTTTTCTATCTGCACGTCGGCGAGTTTTAACTTTTGCGTAGTGTCGACCATCTTCTCGTGCAATTCCGAAAATGCCTTTTTCAATTCCTGATCCGGTACCCTTGCCATCTTCCTTTTCCTTTTCCTCAACTTCACCTCGGTCTAATTTTTGAACAAACAAAAATTTTATCCTCTGTCTCTTTCTCTCTCTCGAAAAAAAAAAAAAATAATAACTTTTATCTTAATATATTGGAATTAATTATTTATTATCTTATATATATATATATATATATCGATTAGATTTTATATGTATATATATATATGCATATATGATATACATACATACATATATATATATATATATATATATATCGATTAGATTTAAACTCAAACGCACCGCACGCCGTTCTCCTTTTTTTTTCTCCTTTCCTATGGCAATCCTTCGATATCGAATTTAAATATATATGTACACACATACACATATATATTTATATATATACGTTAATGCAACATTGTTAAATAAAGACGCGCTCTCTCTCTCTCTCTCTCTCTCTCTCTCTCTCTCTCTCTCTCTCTCTAAACCTACAACCAACCATCGTCCATATATGACAAACCGACTTTGGCACGTTAAGGCGCATCCGCACGATAGATTTTAGCACTACGTCGTTACGACGAAATACGGACGATCCTGATTCGATAATATAATACATTCCGACGATAGTTTTTCTCCGTTCGTAGAAAAGAAGGAAGGAAGGAAGGAAGGACGACGACGACGACGACGAGGCCGCAATTAATCGAATTCGAAAATTAAATCGACGAAAGTTTGCGCGAACTATCTTCGAACAACGTATACATCGTCGTCGTAACTCGCGTTCCGATTGGTCGGTACGACTGTCCGATTGAACCAATGAAAACTTTCCCTCCCGTTGTAAGCTTTTCCTTCTCTTTTTTTCTTTTTTCTGTAATTTACAAATTTACTTTGTTATCGTCGTTCAGTTAATTCGTTAATTCGTCGATATCTTTTTTTGCAAATTAATTAAATATGTTAAATTAACGAAAAGGAAACGTACAAAGAGACAGAGACAGAGAGAGAGAGAGAGATCAATGTTATTTATATCGTTCGACTGTAGTAGGTCCCTCTACATTTGCTCTCTCTCTCTCTCTCTCTCTCTCTCTCTCTCTCTCTGTGCGTGTAGTGGTGGTAGTGGATAGTGGTGGTGGTAGTGGTGGTGGGTAGAGTCTAGAAGGATCGAAACATATTATACGCCATATTAGATATCGACCTTTGTTTGTAGCAACTTCAGGCGTTAGCATCGTTTCTCTCTACTTTTGTCGCGGTGTGCTTTCTGTCTTTCCCTGTCCGCGGTCCGTGTTTCTCTTTCGCTCTATATTCTTTAACTAACCCCCACCCCCCAACCCGGGGTCAGAATAAATCGTTTACCTTTCTTTTATGCATTAAAATTTGCTGTTCAGTGTTATTGGCCAACGTTAAAAAGAAGGAACCACTTTGCGGTGAGTGAATTTTTTTTCCTTTTCTGATATATACACACACATCATATACGACGCACGTAGAACGTATTTAGAACGAGAAATTATCTCTCCCCCATGTTTTTTTTTTTTATTTTATTTTTTATTATTACGATTCCTCTGTTTCTACGTGAGAACGATTGAAGAGAGGAGGTAGAGTTTTACGTTACTTCTCTCTCTCTCTCTCTCTCTCTCTTTCTTTCTGTGTCTTTCTTTATCTCAGTCTTTCTCTCTCTCTCTCTCTTTCTCTCTCTCTCTCTCTCTCTCTCTCTCTCTCTCTCTCTAGCTTATGTTATGAACCACCTTGATAATTTCGAGAGGAGAAAAAAAATAAAAGCAAAAGGAAGAAGAATGAAAAAAAAAAAAAAAAAGAAAAATACGATTCATAGTTTCATAGTCATCGTAATCGTCATATCATCGTCGAACATTTGAATTCCAACGTCGGAGATAAAGGGCTTTTAAAGTTTTTCTTTTTCTTCGTTTTTTTTTTGTTTTTTAGAATTTATATATATATATATATATATTTTTTTTTACACAGTTGCCAATGCGATGGGGGTCGCCCTTTAGCCTCTTATTGAGGGTGACCATCATCGTGCGAATGTCCGAGCTTGGCCGTTACATACATGTCTCTCTCTCTCTCTCTCTCTCTCTCTCTCTCTCTCTCTCTCTCTCTCTCTCTCTCTCTCTCTCTCTCTCTCTGTCTATCTGTCTCGCTTAGTTATATACCACATACACGTACGTATGTACCATCGGATTAAACACACATTGCTTCCTTTTTCTATTTTTTTTTTTTGTTATCATTGAAAATCGTTCAACACACACTCTTCTCTCTCTCTCTCTCTCTCTCTCTCTGTCTCTTTTTCTCTCTCTGTCCTGTCTCTGTTTGTCTCTGTCTGTCTTTTTCTCTGAACTCGTGATTGTAGTACGGTTTCCTCAAATTATTGTATTTTGTGCGTCGCGTAAAAAGTAAAAACGAAACGTAGTTCGACACATTCTGGTCAAATATTCGTCGACGATATTAATAAAAATGTGTTTTTCTTTTCTTTTTCCCCTCTCCTTCCCTCGATCGAAGGAAGTTTTCTCTACCGCGGAACAGAGAGAATTTTGCGTGTGATTACTACACGTGTGCCCATTTAGTTCGAATGATCAAAAGTAAAGTAACCAATTGTAACCATCGCGTTCGATGTGTTTGTGATCTTGGCCTATTATTTTCTATGTCGCTATCTCTCTCTCTCTATATATATATATATCTTATACAATGTGTCTAACTTTTACTACGAATAATACGTTCGTTCGAAAAATTTATCACGTATCGTAGATTATCTAATTATTAAATTATTATTTGTCATCGATAATTAATAATTCTTATCTTTCGATTAGATCTATTATTTATTTATTTATTTATTTATTTATTTATCAATCATTTGATTCACATAGTAGTAGTCGTTGTCGTCGTTGTCGTCGTCGTCGTCGTTGTCGTCGTAGTATTCATGTTTCATCAAGTAAATTATTTTGTTCGCTATTTACTATTAGACGACTCGTGTTATTTTAATCCTCTATATTAATTTATACTTTTGACGTTTATTTCGTGTCGTCTAATAATAATAATTGTATTCATCGTAAGATATATATATATATATATTTGTACATATAACGGCGTCAGTCATATCTACGTAGAAGAGTAGAAAGTTTGTAGGTTATGTTTCGCATCCATTTTACTTTTAAATAATTTCTCGTTCTAAACCTACTACTGATGGAGTTTGCTGTTACTACTACTACTACTACTGCTACTACTATTAGTAGCAGTAGTAGTAGCAGTATTATTATTAGTAATAGTCATAGTAGTGTGACAGTCGTTCGATAACCCAATGTGACGTGATATCATAATGATTCATAAAAGATCCTATACATCGATCTTTAATCCTCTCTCTCTCTCTCTCTCTCTCTCTCTCTCTCTCTCTCTCTCTCTCTCTCTCTCTCTCTCTCTCTCTCTCTCTCTCTCTCTCTCTGTGCGCGCGCGCGCTAACTTTTTTACTCGAAAATTCATCGATTTCGTTTGATCGCGTTATGCAATGTTCTCGTTATGACGAATTATATATATATATATATATATATATATATATATATATATCGATTATTCCCTTTTTAATAATTATTTGATCGGACATTAATAGCTTTTTAATCTCATCAGAGAGTAACATGAAATCTCTCGAGAATTTCCTGGTATCGCTGTTCGATATCCATTAGAAAGGTAAATGATAACACGATAAACCGTGTCTGGCTGGTTTGAGGATATTAAAACGAGTCGTGTCCTAAGCATATTCTAGGCTTCTTCATCTTCGTATAATGGCGCGATATATAGCGAGAGACTTTGTTAGCGGCGGGAGGGAGGGGGTATGCTTTTCTTTTTTTCCCCCTTTTTCCTTGTTCTTCTTCCTCCTTATTTTCTTTTTTCTTTTTTTTTTTGTTTTTAAATCGATCCCTATTTTTAGCTGCCATCAATAAAACTGTCGTGTCATTTGAACGTTGTGTCTCTTCGTTTATCGTATACCGCGACGATCATTGAAATAATTGCAACAATTGGTGCAATCATATACAGTGGTGTGTGCATTGTGCACCGTTTAAATATACGAACGAACGAACGAACGAACGAACGAATTGAACTGGAATAATTTTCTTTTTCCTTTATTCTTTCTTTTTTCCTTTTTGTCTGTGAAGTAAGATAGTACGAGGAGGATTGAAAGAAAAACACAAAATTTTTGTTCTCACAAATCTCGCCGATTTGTGAAGTAAAAAAAAAAAAGGAAAGGAAAGAAAAAAAAGAAGAAAATAAAAAAATGGTGGGGGTTGTGTCGATGGCGGTGATGGTGGTGATGGAAATAAGAACGGGTTAAAAAAACGGATTCGTGTTGATCGTTATGCGTAGTATATGTATGTATGTATGTATGTATGTATGTATGTATGTATATGTATATCAGTGTCACTGTTACGATAACAGGGCTTCTCATATATAAAATTCAAGCGGTGTCATCCATATTAATGAAATTCTTCTTTATTAGTCCAACGGTTACGCGATTTAACGGAGCTCACGTTCACCGTAATATTTCCTGCACGCGAACTACTTGTTATCGCTCGTATTCGTTTGATACCATGTGCCATATCATTATGTCTACTTAGAGAAATGTTTTTTTCTTTCTTTCTTTCCTTCTTTTTTTTTCCGTAAATACGATACTTGAATTTTTTTCTTTCATCTTTTTTTTTCTTCTTCGCACTTCCACGTTCGAATTTGTCCGCCATTATTAATCGCGCGATCGTCGCCACGTTTCCCTTATTATTTTTCTTTTTCTTTTTTTCTATTCCTTTCCCTTCCCCCCTCGTAATCTGAAGAATATTTTCTATGTCGATTACTCGTATATTCGCAAATCTTTCAATTCGAATTTTCCCGGGGTATTCCTTCGTTCTTTCTTTCGGCCTCGAATCTATTTCTAACCTATATTATCGGTACGCAACGTCGATTAATTATTACACGATATACATTATAAATCTCTACGTATCTTCTTTCTAGAAAAAAAAAAAAAGAATAGAAAATAATTCACCCTCCCCCTTTTCTACTCCTTCACGCGGAAGTTTGATATTAAGAGATAATTAATAAAGATAGGGTGAGGGGAGGAGAAGGAGGAAGAGGAGGTCGAGGATCAAAAGGGAGATTATATTCGAAAGTGCTTCTTCTGTTCGCAGTGGTTCGCATTCTAAAGTGTGATTTATTATTGCAAGCCGATTAAGGCAATGAATAATATATGTATATAAAATTACGCAATTTCATTGGTTACGATGCCGCCGCGATATGAGGTTATGTCAGCGACGACTTTCGATATATCAAAAAGCTTGACTTCGCGCATTTTCTCTGCTGCCGACGCGTACGATTTTTAAAACTCTTATTTTCTTTTATTTAATGCTTTGTTTTTCTTTTTGCTTCGCTCTTTTGCTTTATCTTCATTTTTTTTTTCTTTTTTCTTTTCTTCGGACTAATAAATGGTGCCACAATGGATCCAATTTTTGTTCGTTCGCTAGACTTGCCGTCGTAATTTTTTCTAACCTAAAAAGTCAATGCGTTTCGTTAAAAATTCACGATTCGTTTAACATATGTATCTTCTCGTAACAATTGTCCTCGCGAACATAATTTTCAAAGGATTGTACGTACGAATGTACAAATACGTCGTCGTCTCCCCGTACGGTACGTTGACACGGGTAAGCTTCTTCGTTATATTATATGCATTATGCATATACATATGTATTTAGCAGTACCAGCTAATAGAGGAGGGGTGGGTACAGTTGATAAAATTTGCGTTCATCCTTACGGCTTGTTTGCATTGTCAATTTCTCTCGGTGTCGCTGAGAGAGTACCGTGGGTTTACCGAGAGTACCTCTCTCTCTCTCTCACACTCTCTGTTGGTCGATAAATTTATCGAGTTTAGCTTCTCGTGAAACTAAACTCGACAATTTCCTTTCGTCAAACGAACGTATCCGTTTATTAACAAGAAACCGTAAAGATTTTTTTCTATGCATTTTCTCTCCCTTTCTTTTTCTTTTTTAATTTAAAAAAAAAAAAAAAAGAATTTCGCATCAATACCTTGGATCGCCCCAAAAGTTTTCTAACGATTTTCGATAGCTTTATTAATCCATAATATTTGATAACAACATTTTGAAAAAGAAAAAATAATTGAAGTATGTACACAAAAAATTGTTCATCTTTAAATTTTAATATATATATATATACATATATATAAATGTAAAATTAATTCGTGTACTTGAGGAAGACACGAAAGATTGAAAAAGGAAGGAGAAAAGGAGAAAGAGTAAAAGAAGAAAAGAGACCGCCATCGTACCTCCTTTCTTCGTGTCTATCTCTCTCTCTGACTCATATATATGATAAAAAAGCACGAGGACCCCAGGTGGGCATTCCCGAAGGTAATTGAATCTCAAATTTCAAAAATGTAATATCGTTGATAATACCACTACCACCACCACCCCCTTCCACTCCCCTCCCGTTTGTACAAGCATTTATCCTCGTCAGGATGGTATTTGGAAATCGTTTATCTAATCTTTACGGGTCCTTTAAACTTTACATTACTATTATTATTATTATTTCCAAGAGGAGCCAATTCTCTCTCTCTCTCTTTCTCTCTCTTTCATTCTTTCTCTATCTCTTGAAATCCTTTTTCTTCGGATACGTTCGTCCTGTGTCCATATATGTAAATCTGACGTCAGCACCCTCGCAGTAGAGTCGCATAAGGACGCCCACCTTGACACAACGAAGACGAAGACGACGAAGACGACGAAGACGACGAAGACGACGACGACAATGATGACGATGACGATCGCGCCGTTCGTCGTGCTTCTCTTTTCCGCATCTTTCAAATTTTATCCCATTTTTTATTTTTTTTTTTTCTAATTTATTTTTATTTCTATTTTATTATTTTATTTTATCTCTTTTCTATTTTATTGGCTCAAATATATACCGTTCTAATATTTATCTTTTATTCGTCATTGCCATATGGAAATTAGTTATTGGGTCTAAATACAAATTTTTCCAAATTTAAATCCAAGAGATAGAGGTAAAGACAGCGAGGAAGAGAGAGAGAGAGAGAGAGAGAGAGAGAGAGAGAGAGAGAGAGAGAGAGAGAGAGAGATCGGAGAGGGGGGATCGATAATATCGATTCTTCTCGACAAAGCATTTATATTTCTCTCTAATTTACTTCTCCTTTATTACAAGTCGGTCATGAGAAAATCAAATATAATTGACCGCAATATCTAAATTATCTAAAATACAAAATTATCCCGATTCAAATTAATATTCAAGTGAGACGAGAGAATCGGGAGATAGTCGATAACGTTCGATATATTCCTTTCTCGCTGGATCGATTGTCGATATTCCCGTCGTGTTTCGATATTCGAGCGTATAATACGTAGGTCATTAAAATTGATCGTTGAAACAAAAACA
>OU964967.1:8537363-8547363 GCA_918808275.2 Dolichovespula sylvestris
TTTTGGGACGAATTAAATGTATCAAGAAAACTGGCCCGCGTACATATACGTATGTACGCGCGATTATTATAGGGATAACGTGGAGTGTAGTATATGTTACGAAGAGACGATGAAAATGATAAATTATTTTATGTAAAGTAAGTAATCCGCGAGTGTGTGGGATCGCGTAAATATGTTGGAACGGCGTGATACCGATCATTGAAAACGTTACGAGAGTTATAAACTAAAAATAACGTACTTCATATTTTCGTTTTATTTATTTACGCGACGGACCGGCTAAATTCAATTATTATATTACATCAATTCGAGATATGAATTTTTTTTTGTGTGTGTGTCGGGGAATTTGCGTATAGAAAATAAAAATTTATATCTCTCATTCAATATATATATATATATAAAATTCAATTATTATTATTATTATTATTATTATTATTATTATTATTATTATTATTATATCAATTCGAGATATGATTTTGATATACGAGGACCGTGTATAATATAAATATACGATATAATATATCATATAATTTTCAAATTTACTCTGTCGGTAAAAACGTTCGAATCTTCTCATGGCCGTTTTATTCGTTGTTTATTATTAAAAAAAATATATAATAATAATAATAATAATAATAATAATAATAATAATAATAATAATAATAATAATAAATAGAAAAATAAAAATGTAATTGTTTTTTTTTTTTCCATTATCGAACATCTAAGTGCCTGTAACAAAATAGGGAAATAGAAAGAAAAAGAGAGAGAGAGAGAGAGAACGAAAAAAAATGGTACGAAGATAAAGGTGAAAAAGTTGATGTCGGTGGAGGGGCAAGGAGGAGGAGGAGGAGGAGGAGGTGGTGGAGAGGGATGGAATATCGTAATGACCTCCACCTACGCGTTTCAAACTATTTTCGATACTCGGTTCGGCTAACTTTAGCGTTTTCGTCGGTCCAGTCTTTGACTTTGAGCTCAGTTTTCTCCCGAGAATTCGCTCTCACGCTACTCGCAGCTTTATAGCAGCGCCGCGATTATTCTCTCACCGATTTCCTTATTTTATTCGCCCTTCGGTTATAATAAATACACACCACGCTTCGTCGATCCTCGCCGATTATCATCTTCGAGTATAATTGCGAAGGAACCGTTAATTAAATTTATCGACGAATAAATACGTTTTCGATGTGTATTATAATATTTCTTCCGACTTTTTATTATTTTTCTTTTTTTTTTTTTTTTCCTTCGGTTGCGATCAGAAGAGAGAGAAAGGTGAAGTTTTAATGGAAATTTAAAAGGGGCGTTGGGGAGGAAAAATAAAAAAATAATTTTTAAACGCGTCGCGATAATTATTATTATTATTCGATTGTGATCGTTCCTTTTATTTTTATAATTTAATTTTTTTTTCTCTCTCTCTCTCTCTCTCTCTCTCATTCTCTCTTTCTCTCTCTCTTTCTGTCTCTCACTAGTAGAGTAAAATAATATTATATCGAGACTCGTTAATAACGTTGTGATCGATGAAAATATGCACTTCGATAATATAAATGGCCGGAATGCGTGAGTTATGCGTTATTGCTATTTAAAGGTGATTACTATGCAACATTGTGCCGCCTATCTTTCGCTAGAACTAGTGCCAAGCTTCTCTGACATAAGTTTATCGAGCGCGAGTGAGTATAAAAAGTAATGGATTCGACGTTTATACATGTGTAACGTTTCTTTCTTTCTCTCTTTTTTCTTTCTTTTCTTTTTTTTCTTTATTTGTTTCTTTCTTTTTCTTTCTTTTCTCGTATTTTTTTTTTTCTTCGCGAAAGGCAAGAGAGAGAGAGAGAGAGAAATATTTCTTTATACTTAGCGACAATAATTTATCGTCGATAACAATCCCGTTTCAAGGCTCTCTGTCGTAAATTTACGAAGTTATCTTAAAAAGAGAGAGAGAGAGAGAGAGAGAGAGAGAGAGAGAGAGAGAGAGAGAGAGAGAGAGAGAGAGAGAGAGAGAGAGAGAGAGAGAGAGAGAGAGAGAGAGAGAGAGAGAGAGAGAGGGAAAAGAAAAAGAAGGAAAAACCTCGTAAAATTCCGCCGTGATAATTTGAAAAGAAAACAAAAAAAAATTTGAAGCGTCGACGTGATAAGAGAAAGAGAAAAAAAACACAAACAAATAAATATAATCGTTCTTAAATGTTATAACGGGTGTGAAGAAAAAGACAAATTTATTGATTTTTTATGATAGAACTTTTTGTTTCGACTAATTTTTATTTTAAGATTATTATTGAGAGAGAAGGAGAGAGAGAGAGAGAGAGATAGAGAGAGAGTAAAGTTCGAATCGAAATTAGGGTAGGTCATAGTTTGAAAATTATCTTGTTCTATCAACGACCCCTTTCTTTTTTTTTTTTTTTTTTTTATTTCTCGACATCAGATACTTGCCAGCTGGCCGATCGAACGATGTTACCTAATTACTATTAACTAAATACGATTGCATTTGTCCGACAGGTGGTTGCCTAAGCTCTTATAGCCGAGCATAAAAGACATACTACGATGGTCGACTACTACAGGATTCTCGAAGTACAACGGACTGCTACCAGCAATGACATAAAAAAGGCGTAAGTTTGTACGATATACAACGATAACTTTATATTTTTCTCGATTTTATGAGGAAACGTACGAAAAAAGAAAAAAGGGCCACTCGTTTCGAGACACGATTGAGATTATGATTTGAGAAAACGGAAAGGAAAAAAAAGATTTTTGTATGATCACCGAATTATTATTCGACTGATCAAATCCGTTTCGTTCTATTTTGTTTTCTTTTTTTTTTTTTTTTCTTTTTTTTACGAGGAAAAAGAAAGCAGAAGAAAGGAGAGAATGGAATGGAGATAAGTTTTATGTGAAAGGTGGACCGAAGTATTATTATAATATATTCATTTTACGTCGATTTTTTTTTTTTTTTTTTTTTTTTTTTTTTTAATAGAAGGCGGTAGAAAAAATTAATTCGTGGCACGATTAAAAAAATTGAGATCGTAAGGAAAGATTTTTCAACGATTACAAAATTCTACCGTTTGAATTCGAATATATATATATGTATCTATGTGTGTATATATAAATTTTGAATTGTTTTTGTTTTCATGGAAGATAAAGGAAAAAAAAAAGAGAGAAAGAAGAAAGTAATCTCAATATATTTAAGACGAATACATTTTCTCAATGGTTAACCGGTGAAAAATTGAATGAAAAGCTCCTGCAATAGGAACAAGTAGAACATCGTACTTTGGCCAACGTCCAAGTTCGAATTCGAAAGAACAGTTGGTTGGTTCTTGTATATTCGTTTGCTCGAAAGCGAGGCATGACGACGATCGTAATAAAATAGATCTCTTCTCTTCTCTTCTCTTCTCTTCTCTTTTCTCTTCTCTTCTCTCGTTTTATAACCAGTTTTGTGTATAACATCCTTGTAAAATATTAATCTATAACATCGACAATGGGTACAATTGTTTCTTTATGCATTTTTTTTCTTCTTTTTTTTTTTTTTAATCGATCGTTTCCTACAGCACTAGAACTCGAATATATTTATCTTTCTTTCTTTCTTTTTCTTTTTTTATTTTCATTTTTCTGTTTTTTTTTTGTTTGTTTGTTTTTTTATTTTTTTTGTACTTCTTCTAGAAAAAAAAAAAAAAAAAATATCGTGAACTTTCGAGAACAAATATATTGCGTATGAAAAAGGGAATGTAATTATGATATATAGAAATTTATATGTGTGTGTGTATGCGTGCGTGTGCGCGCGCGCGCGTGTGTGTATATATATATATATATTTGTAATTGCATCGTTGGTCTCCTTTGATATTTTCAGATATAGAAAATTAGCATTGAAATGGCATCCAGACAAAAATCCGGAAAATTTGGACGAGGCGAATAAAAGGTTCAAGGAAATATCTGAGGCGTATGAAGTATTGATAGACGGTAAGGATATTAATATTTTCGGCTAATACGAAAAGGCAATGGAGAAACGTAACAAAAGGGGACGAAAAAAATAATTATATATATATATATATATATATATATATATATATATATATATATGTATAAATAATTGCGTGGGAGGGTCGACGAACTTGTAAAATTAAAGACAAAACACAAAAATGGAGCTGAGAAAATTATATATGATAGGGGGTGGGCGGTGGGCGGGGGTGTTTGGCGACGAGACGGGGGAAAAAATATAAAAATACTTTCTACGATCTATGATCGTGCGGTATGATCGAATCCAAGGAGGAGAAAGCAGAGGAGGAAGATGAGAGGAAATTTTGGTTTCGTGTTTTTTCTTTTTCTTTTTTTTTTTCTTCTGTAAAAGAAACAAAAAGAAAATAAATTTTATTCGTCGGCGTGGACGTGCTTCGCATGAGAGCTTTTCCTCCAAAAAGCGAATCCCACAAGTAGAACGATTTATTTTCATTTAAAGTACCAAAATGAAAATAATAATGATAAAAATTCTTTTTCTTTTTTTCTTTCTCTCTCTCTCTCTCTCTCTCTCTCTCTCCCTCTCTATCTATCTATCTCTCTATCTCTATCTCTGTCACGAAAAACGCACGCTTTTCGCTCTACCCACGCGCGAAGCTTTTTTGTATTTAAGGACATCTGAAAAATTTGTTGGATTTTTTTCTCTTTTTTCTTTTCTTTTCCTTTTCTTTTTTTAACTTGAGGAATGAAATGTTTACATTGAAAGAAAAAAAAAAAAAAAAAAAAAAAAAAAGAAGAAAGAAAGAAAAAGAAGAAGAGTAAGAGAGGAGAAGGGAAACGAAAAGTCGCAAATGTTTCAAATGGTCCCCCAATGGTGATACTAATCACTCGATTATTCTATACACTATAGCTATTTTTCATGATGATCAAATCGAATGGGGTATTAGAAGAAGAAGAAGAAGAAGAAGGAAGAAAAAAAGAACAAAAAATATATATATATATGCACTCCACTTGTCTGTAGCTCGTAATTTTCCTCTTATCCCAAAAGCCTTTTTGTACAATCGAACGATTGATTTATTTTATTATTATTATCATTATTATTATCATTATTATCATTATTATTATTATTATTATTATTATTATTATAATTTTTCTTTCAAATTTTAAATTTTACTTTTTCAATTTTAATTTATCTCCTGTTTTTTTTTTCCCGTACATCGAACGTAAAACGTTTCGGCGGTAAGAAAGTAGAAAAATAAAGAAGTAAAACAAAATAACGAAATTAAAAGAAATATGATTGACTCTCGGCAATGAAAGAAAGAAAAAAAAAATGAAAAAAAAAAAAAAAAAAAGGTGGGAGGAAGCTCAACGAAAAATCTTTGTTTCCGGATCACGATCTGATGGCACTCGGTACACACACTAAATACTGGGTGTTCAGATGCGAAGAGACGAACCTACGACCAGCGATTGTATCAGAAGGCGTCCTCGAGGCCAGGCCGTGGATTCACCTTCCGGAGTTTCTTTGATTCTCCCTTTCAACGACACTTTGGTACCATTAAAAAAAAAAAAAAAAAAAAAAAAAAAAAAAATCGAATCAAATCATATCACATAAAGGGGGAAAAAAAAATAAGGCTTTATAAAAGATTAAGCCTCTCTATCATTGGGAATTTCTCTCTTTTTTTTTTTTTTTTTTCTTTTTTTAACTTATTCATTTCAATAATCGTATTTAGCTGCAAGTAACGAACATGGCGGGAGGGAGGGAGGGAGAGGGGTAGGAGGAGTGTTCGCGAAAGTTGGACGTTTAAAAGTCGTGGGGGGGGGGGGAAAGGATTAAAAAATAAAATTAACGCTATTTAATCGAGAAACGACGAGGAAAAAAAGAAAGAAAGAAAGAAAGAAAGCAAAATCGTGTTTGATCGTTTCATCACAAGGGGAGGGGGGTGGAGGGGAAAAAAATAGAGAAATAAAATCATCCCTTTTATTTGCTGCTCTTAGTTTGTCATTTATCATATTATGCACGAGAGTTAGTTACCTTTGTGAGAGAATCCTTCAGAGAGAGAGAGAGAGAGAGCGAGAGAGAGAGAGAGAGAGAGAGAGAGAGAGAGAGAGAGAGAGAGAGAGAGAGAGAGAGAGAGAGCGAGAGAGAGTGGCTTCCTGTTAAAATCGATTTTTCGTTTACGTGCGAGTTATTAATCGAGGATAAAAAAAAGAAAAGGAATATATCATTGATTTTTGTCGGAAGGAGGGAGGAGGAGGAGGAGGAGGAGGAGGAGGGAACTACTCGCCCGCTCTAATTGAAACCCTTTCGATAAATGAATTCTCGTTGCATCGTTCGTTATTTCTTAATTTTTTTTTTTTGTTTTCTTTTTTATTTCATTTTTTTTTCCTTTCCTTTTTTTTCTCTTGGCTTTTCTTCTTTTCGTTTGTTTTTTGGTATTTTTTTTTTTTTTATACGCACATGCTTTCTTTCCACCCCCATATTTTTAAATCGGTATTACAGAAAAGAGAGATGGAAATATATATGCTTATATTCTTCTCTTTTATCGCGTTATATGAGAGAGAGAGAGAGAGTGTGTGTGTGTGTGTGTGTGTGTTTGTGTGTGTTTCCAGGATTCGCTCGTGATATGCGCAAATCACTTAACAATGAGTGCACCTTGTTGGCAAAGCATTTTTTTTTTTTTTTAACAAGCACTCTCCACGCCCTTGATAATTTAAAAAAAAGAAGAAGAAAGAGACAGAATGAGAGAGAGAGAAAAGAGCTAACCGTTATACTATAATAATCCCTTTGCGCGCACTCGCGCGCGTGTGTGTGTGTGTGATGTTTATATATATATTGTAACATTTTTCTTACTTTTATTTTTATAAAGGATAATACAACTTCGATTAGTTCTTTTCTCTCGGACAATGATTTACCATGTCAATTTTCTTGTTTATTGAAAAAAAAAAAGAAAGAAAAAAAAAATGCCGACACAAAGTACCACCAACTCCCAGCAACAGATTTGACTAACAAATTTTGAGATTCGCAGAACCCTTTTGCTGCTTCTTCTTGGATTTTGGAACGAATAAAATTTGTCATGAGGAGCTCTTTTTATTTTTATATATTTTTTTTTTTCTAATTAATTAATTGATCAATTAATTAATTATGAGCTATGTATAGAGTTGAAACGATTGACGCGACATTGTTATTTTGTTTTTCTTTTTTTCTCCAATCGCGTGAAATTTTCTTTTACAGAAAAGAAAAGGCGCGTTTACGATCAATATGGAAAGGAGGGTCTACAGATGAACGGTGGAAAGAGACGCCATGAGAGTGACTTCAGGCCATTGTTCACGACCTTCGTCTTCAGGGATCCGGAGGAGGTCTTTAAAGAATTCTTCTCCAACTCGCCCTTCGATGATCCATTTGCTGGTAAAAAAAAAAAAAAATTTAATAAACCAATAAATAACGAAAGAATCAATTTATTCGTTCGCGTCTTTTATCAGACGAATCTCATTTTAAGCTTCTCCTTGATAGTGTAATAATATCGATTACAAACGTTTGATAATAAGAACATTTTATTATTAAATATATCGGATAGTCCGGAAGATTCGTGCCGGATAATATTTTAATAATAATATTAACAATAATAATAATTGAATTAATGTATATTAAAATTTGTATTTCCTGCGTTTAAAAGTCGGCAAGAATTTTTCCGTACGATCACGATGTACAATGGAAATAATCTGTTGTATTTATATCTTTTAATTTATTAATTATAAATTATATTTACATAGAGATTAGTATATTGCTCACGATAGGCCAATAGGATGATTTAAAAGAAAAATTCGTTTACTCTCTTTCTCAAAATTTCTTTTTTTTTTTTTTTTTTTTTTTTTTTTTTTTTTTTTTTTTAAGTCTAATTCTTTGTCTTCGGATCGTTGTTTTACAATGAACGATAGCGTATCCGTCTTTCGAGATAGAAATAGAAGTAAGTCCATCGCGCGATCCTAAGGGATATTTTATAGGTGTCTGTAATGGGAAATGAATTTTTTTTACTTATTTATTTTTTTTTTTGTTCAAGGCATATTCGGACCCAGTGTCCGACGAGGATCCGGTAGAAATGGTTCGAACAACAGTCTGAGCACGTCGTTATTCGACCGTCTTGGTTTTTGTCGTACGCCCTTCGACGACGTATTACAAGGCGTAGCCGATTGCAATTTCACTTCGTTCAGCACTTTTCCCGGTTTCGACGGTACGACAGGGGGTGGCGTCGGTGGCGGCGGGGGAGGCGGCGGTGGGGCAGCGATAAAAAGGACCAGTACATCGACCCGCTTCATCAATGGGAAAAAGATCACCACCAAAAAGTAAATGATACCGAGATATACATGCATAAATATATATATATATATATTTTTTTTTTCTCTTTTTTTTTTCTTCTTTTTGCGCCTCTTCAAATTAACCAAATTAACTAACCCAAGTTTTGTGCACACTTGAAATTATTTTTGAATACACTTTGAACGGGAACGTACGGTTTTGTACGGATTTTAATGGCGAATTTTCTAACCTCAAAATAATGATCTCGTTTATCCTTAATGGCCTCGAAAATGATATACGTTCGGTAGGTTTGTAAACAAAAATTTGCATTTCCAATTTTGATGTCATTAAAAAAGAAAAAAAAAAAAAGAGAGAAAAGAAAAATAAACGAATCCACGAAACGCGCAAATCGTGTTTCAATTGTGCTCAAACGGGGCTAGGTCCCCAAGGGTGTGTACTCTCCTACGAAACACATCCCAGACAGGGCGCAACTGGGATTATTAAAGTAATTTGACGGGCATTTGGAAAATTAATTTTCGTTTAAACGATCTTTTAGAAAATTATTTTTCGTTTCAACGATCGTTTGGAAAAATTATTTTTCAATTAAACGATCATTTGGAAAATTATTTTTCGATTGAACGATCCTTTATCGGTATTCTTCTACGAACGTTAATAATCACGTTCCCGTGTTAGTATATAAAAAAAAAAAAAAAAGAACGTAAATAAATTTTTTCAACTGATCATGACGATGACGACGACGATGATAAAAGCAAGTTTGAAAATAAAGCGAAATATTATTTTAATTCTCTGTTATTATCGCTCATTTAATTAATCGTACGATCGTACATACAATTTAATAATCTCTCGTTCTGTATTTTTTTCTGTTTTTTTTTTTGTCAACAGGATATACGAGGACGGAGAGGAAACCATAATGTCATACGAGAACGACGTCCTAAAGTCCAAGACGGTGAACGGAGTACCACAATCAATAACGTACAGTTAAATTAAACTTTCAATTCGACTCGATCTCTCATCGGCAATCGAGAATATATCCTGTCGTCACGTTTCGAAATATATAATCTACGAACTACTCTGCTATAAAAATCCAACGGCATCTCCAGCAGCCTCTACTCTACTCTACCAGCATTATCCACGTGTCGTGTTCAATCTATCTATCTATCTATCTATCTATCTATCTATCTGTCTGTCTGTCTGTCTATTTATCTATCTCTGTCTCTCTCAAGATCCAATCGCGTTTTAAACAGTCGAGTTTTAGACACCTTTATTAGCTCCATCTTTAAACCCGTTTTTTTTTTGTTTTTAATCCGTTCTGTCTACATCCGTCTATCGATCTATCTATCTATCTATCTGTATGTATGTCCGTATGTCTGTCCGTCTTTATCACAATTTTTTTTTCTATCTCTCAATCTTTCCCATCTTATTCATATTCCATCTATTCGCACTTTCGTATCTTTTCACACTTCAAAATTATCCACTTGTATCTTCTTCGATCGTACATCGAGTTTTTCGAGCTACTTTTACGGCTGAAAAACTTTTTCTCGCTTATCTCTCTCGTTCGAACGTTTCCTTTCTCTATTTCTATCTTCTCGTATGTATATATATAATATTTTTTTCTCTTTATGTGCGCGCGCGCGCCCAACGTATATTTCTATTGTTAATCGTTCCGTAACGGGTGGGAGGGGGGGGGGAGATATAATGATCACACACACATATATATATATAATAAGATGGAGAGACGTATGGCAGTGACAGGATCTCTCTTCT